>SMLS01064614.1:0-67918 GCA_004785975.1 Popillia japonica
GTTATCATTGACCTAAAAGTGGAAAAACTATCTGGATAATAAGATAACTCAACATAACTGAATATAATTTTAGTGATCTGCAAACGTTTTCAATGTAGTAGTTCTGATTTTGTAGTACTATATATTTTTCATTGTTTTATATTTATAAATACAAATTTTTATATGCCAAACATATCGATAGCATGTTTAAGAAGTTGTTCTATAAGTGCTGTGCTAAAGTAAAATCAGTGACATACTATATCTATAGTATGAGGCACAAAATATTTCTCAGGGCACTAATTGTTGTTGAATGTATAATTTTCGAACAGAAACAGTCAATCTGAATTGTATAATATTTGCTTCTCGGATAAATTATGAAGTAACCTATGCCGTATCCTAGAAAGGTGATTATGTCAACTTATCCATATGTATGTATGTACATACGTATTTATTGCGAATTTAGTTTACGTCAGCCCATTGGCTATCAAAATGTTTTAATGTAAACTATAGGTATAACGTATATTACTTTGTAGAGATAAACGCCGACAATAGTAGTTATGAAGCTATTAAAGATGAATGGATTCTGTTAAGCCTTTGCTTTAATTTACATTTCGTGTAATTTTTTAAATATTTTACACAAGGCTGATATTTCTTCACGCTACATTAACTTGCATAATGATATACTTTATTGAGCATTAAGTTTCTCAGTGTAGATTAGGTTCATTAAGAACACATATAATGCAGTGAATTAGAACAAATGTATTACAACGTAGCGAAAAAAAGAATCAAATCGAACCACTTAAATGTGCAATTAAGTCATCCTTTGCTTAGCAATGCTTCGGGTGCGGAGCTTTTTGCACACAACAGCAGTTCCTCCATCTCCCTTAACAATATCGCGTCTCGTGAAGGTCATAAAATTTATTGAAGCCAGTTACAAACAATTAACATAAAATCCTAATTGCTTCTCTCTGAACGGGGTTAAAAATCCCGAAAATTCAATGAACACATAAAAAGGGTTAAAATCGTAAAAGGTCCTCTCTACTCTTTCCTAACGAAATTCCTTACTACGCCCCCGTCGCTCCATACAGCAACCCTTCCGTGTTTATTCACCCTACTGGATTTTATTTTATTTTAAAATATCATCGGACGGCCGGAGAGTAAGGTCGCTAACATTTGGGACGTCTTGGCCTATTTTCTCTCCTCTCCCTCTTCTTTTTTCTCTCTACCCCTTTGCAACCCTTGACGTACATAAGCCCTGCGAATCTGTGTGTTTTTATGTGTTTTTTTTTGTGCGCCTACGCGCACGATTTTCCCTTCCATCCAGCATTGAATGGCTTCAGAGGGTGCTCTTACGTTGTTAATTAGGCCACCTAATTATTAGCCATATCTCTATATCACGGTTACGATTATTAAGGTAGACGCACAAGAACGTTACTTTTTTGTCGTTAAGATTTTTGTTCCTCGACGTATTCTTCAAAGTTCTTTCCTTTAAAGAAAAACACACTTTAATTAGCGAAATTACTTTTAAGCCGATAAATGAAATCTTAATATGTTTGCACTTTCAATACCTATTCATTTTTACGAAATTTCTACGAAGAAGTATAATATAATGTATATACCATGAAAGAAATGTTAACTTTATAGATAAGCAGTTTAATTAGAAACGTTTTCTGGAACTCACTGGTGTCTTTTATCTCTATACACTTACGAAAACTACAGTTCACGTAGATGTATGTCTACAAATATGACTCATTTTGAATAAATGGTGTAGTAAATATTATGATGTTCTATTTTAAGCGACAGTATAAACGAATTTCTTAAATTTATTAGTGAATATTATGAAATTCTCTGGCTATTGCTTCTTGGATTTTCGCTACAATGTGCTTCTCATAATTTCAATTGGTTAAGTTTTTGGCCGAAAAATGAAGAGTTTAGCCGAGAATATGATTTTTGGATGGATTAGGGTTACAACATATTTAAAATTTTATCTTGTTTTATTGTTCTTGCAGTTTTAGTTGTAATCACGGCGAAATCAACAATGCAACTCAAAACAACATATTTATATCCTTGGTTCGGTCCATACTAGTATGACTGTTCATAAATCATATATTGTATAACCGTTGTATATCTTTTGTTGTTCTATCGAATTGATTTTTAACAAAAATAGTTGCCTGTGGTTCTCTAATTTTTTTTAACCACAAAGTTTCAAAGCTTTGTCTCTTTTATTGGACCGTACATGTTATGATAATTTGGAAAATTGACATTTTTTTAGAAACTGCTAAATTTGAATAATTAAAAAGAAGATACAGTTATACCATATGACACATGTTTGCTATTATGTTAATCACATCTCATTCTAGCTGAACATTCTCATTTATACAGAAACGCATTCCTTTTCAGAAATTTTAAGTCACAGACTGTCAGTGTCAAGCAAGTTATTATTAGTAAATTACATTTTTATGTTTTCTTAGAGTGTTCATGGTTTACGTACTTATATTTTTGTTTTATACGATTATAGTATATTATGACACTAGTGCATAATCAAGCTTTTAAAGCACGAGTAACGAGTTTAAAGCCACGAGGCCAAGCGGAGTGGCTTTAACGTTACGAGTGCTTTAAAAGCTAATTATGCACTGTGTCATACGATATTTTTTAGCATAAATGCAACAATAATTTTAACTAGAAGAAATCAAACCAATAATTTCAATACATTTTATCGAGTGAGATGTGTCTCTATATTATGTCATTTGACATTTCATTTAATTATTAAATATCATTGTTGTACCTATTAATAATGTCGACAGAAATTCAAAAACTAGCTGCAGAAGCTGAATTAAGTTTAATACCTGCAAAGTCAAAATAATAATTCAAATCAATAAACAATAATTCCAATACATATTATCGAGTGACATGTACCTATATGTCACTTGACATTTCCTGACATTTCACTGGACTTATTAAACGCTTGGGATGTTACCAAGCAACCTTTATACACACGCCGTGCGATAAAGGCCCGATTATGCACGCTTATGGGTGTGTTTTGATTCATTTATGATGCATGCATACTAAAAATATATTTATTGATAATTTTACAGAACGGATGTTCTCCGAAAAACACTATTTTCTTGAGCCGATTTTGAAGTTGAAACTTGGATATTCTACGAGATTGTCAATTAATTGTACGGTAATCTTAAACAAACAAAGGTATTCAACTGCTTAATTTAAAGTTTCATCAAATCGAAAAAAGTTTTGTTAATTAAGTCAAAATCCAAGAAAGAAACAAACAAAAATGTACTTTTTAGGAAAATTGAGGCAACAATTTCGTTCTATCATCAATTCTAATAATCATTAACAAGGTCAATTCTCAATAATTCTCGAAGATTTAGAACACGGTCATAACTTTTTTTAGAAGATTTAATTAATATATTTCATGTAATTCCTGAATATTTATACATCCTTGGCCATAAGTATTGAGCAGGCAGGTTATCTTTGAGTTTCTTGAAGAATATTAAATTAAAATAAATTAAAACAAGATGCACAGGTTTATAATGTTTATTATTACGAAAAAAATCAATATTTTGTTGACCCACCCTTTGCTTTAATTACAGCGGTAATTCTTTTCGGTAGACAATTCACAAGTTTCTTACAGTCTTCAGGACTTATAGTGTTCTATTCTAGACGCAAACGATCCTTTAACTCATTTTTTGAATTAATTGTGTGACTACTGACTTTTCGCTTTAATAAATCTTATAGATGCTCCATGGGATTCAGATCCGGCGATTGAGCAGGCCAGTCCAGGAGTTTAATGTCGTTCTCCCTGTATCAGCCGTTTGTGTGGACAGCTGTGTGACAGCTTTGCGTTATTCCTATTTTTTAGTGATTCTCCTACTATTTTACGGTTCTCACGGTCTGCCGGGATCCGTTTGCGTATGCTTCTAAGGCTACTATCATGCGATCCGGTGATGGCGAATCGCCGAATAGTATACCGGGCAGATCGGCTCGAACATCTCACACTTTTCGAAATCTCTACCTGCGACTTCCCTTCATCATGCAAAAGTATTATCTGGACAAGTTTTTCTAAATTAAGTTCGCTTTTTTGAGGAATATTGCAACAATATCACTAAATTTCACAAATCTAAACACCAACAGCGCACTAGATTACCAAATCTATCCACAACATCATTTTTAATCTCTTTTAGAGGCCGACAAAATACTTCGTAAACAACAGGGTTTATTTACTGTTATAGTTATTGCATACGTGCAAAATTTGTAGGGTGCTCAATACTTATGATCAAGGCTGTATATCTTTAAGGTACGTACTACTGAAGAGGATATCTAAAAACAAAATAGCTGAGTTTTTTTAATAGCTTGACTATACTGAGTTTTAAATCATATTGAAGGCTTCCGTGGTGCAAGTCTCTGTTATATACAAAAAAATGAAGAAAGCACAAAATACAAAAATAAAGAACATGGAACTACAAATTTGACCCTTCCCTCTGATGTAGGAGGCTTCTTTAGAAGTGAAAGGTGTGTGACGTGACAGAAGTCAGTAGGCCATAGTAACTCGGCATGTCAACCGTTACCTCTTGATAGCTCGCACCCATCTTTGAGACCGAAGCTTTTCGCTTCTAGCGTGGTTGACACGTCGAATTACTTGTTGACTTCCATCATCCACCTTTTACTCCTGAAGAAGTCACAGTTAGTGGCGAACCTCGAGTTTGTAGATTCTTTTCTTCCATATACTTATTTTTGTTTCGTTTTATTTTATTTTTGTCTTGTATGTACTTATTTATATTAATACGACATGATCAAAACCCAAAAGCCCTCATAATAGCAACATTTATGTAATTAGATAAAAAAAAAATCGTGCTACTTCCGTGTGTAACTGTGAATGAAATTGTAGTTACCACCTATAGACAGTAATCTTTAGGAGTTTCTTATTATTTATTATAGGCAATTAAATAGCCCCACAGTGCTTCAGAGATGATTAGCGTTTGAGTAGCATCGCTTCGAGCCAGACATCAACGATGCAATGAAGTTTATACCTTATAAATGGTAAAAGACATTTTTTCAAAAGTTTAGCGTAATAGGTATGAGTGAAAGATATGATTTCTAAGTTCACTGGTAAGTAATTGAAATAGGTATGCATTTGTAGATATATTCATTTATGTTTGTATGAGTATGATGCTCTATATTCATTGCAGATTTCTTTTGTTATTACTAATATATTATTTATTACAGAGGATATTAGATTTCTGTAGCGTAAATAATTTCTTATTATTAGTGGAAATTCCTGGGAATATTTTTGTTGTGTATAGTTGTATGTGTTAAGCGTATGAATGTTTTATTAAAAGCAGCATATCCTCGTTAGTCGTGCAGCGTTATTATTTACATACATACCGAAGGTGTGTACATAATGTGAAATATTTCTTTGAGCGTGGAATGTTTCTTTGAGGAGACTCGAACTACTTTGATAAACTTTCAGTTTATTAATGGATTTTATTACCATTAATTTGCGGAACCTATAATTTAGTTGATGATATTTTCTGTATTCTTTACTTAAATCTTAAATGATCTTTTCTATTGTTCTAACAGATGTGATTAAGCGAATCATATAAAAGATATTTTGAAAATCAGTGACTATATTTAAAGCATGATACGATAAAAATGTCAACTTTCTATTATTGATACTTTTTGCGAAAAGAAAATTCTCTTGCTTTTCTGCGAAGAGATTCATGCTCATGAGAGCTGATTAATACAGAAAAGCTTAGTTATTACGTATCTGTCTACAAGTGTTAAGCGTAACAAAATGCCTAGAATTCGAAGACGTTAAAATTATCACCGTGTTAGTGACTTTGACAGGGATAGAATTGTTGCCTATCGAAATCTTGGTTTGTCCTATCGCAAAATTGGTTATCGTGGTAATTGTACTGCAATGAGGGTAAGGCGTGTGTGCTGTGTGTTGACAGAAGAAGGTAGAGCAACACTTAGGTGCTTCTGACCAATGGTTCGGAGAAGAAGGTAGACCTGTTACTATGCGTACACTATATCGCCGCATTCGAGCCTTTGGACTTTTTTCATATCGTCCAGGATTGAGTGCTTCTTTCGCCTGCAGACAACTGTTGTCAACGCATGAACTGGTGCAGAGAACGACAGCATTGGGACGCCAGCGTGAAGAACGACGCCATATTGGGTTTGCCATTGAGATGCATGTACACAGGACTATTGGCGTAATGGTTTGGCGGGCTATTGCTTATGGTAGTCGATCACCACTTTTGCTTATTCGAGGCAGTACAGCTGACAGCTGCGCGTTATGTTGATGATGCCCACACGTCCCTTTTCAGCAAGACAATGCACGTCCCCATATTGTTCGTCGAAGTATGGATTTCCTCCAAGAATCATGCGTTAATGATTTGCCGTGGATACCCTGTTCCCCGGATTTAAACCACATCAAACATGTGTGGGATATCATGGTATCATGGGAAGGGGACTGTCCATTTTGCACCATCATTCACAAACTTTGGCGTCATTAACCAACGAAGTTCAAGTTGCTTCGAACGAGGTGCCTCAAGCAGATATCGACCATCTCGTTTTGTCGATGATTAGATGTATACAGGACTCAGCGGTACTCTATTAGTATGGTGGTGTTACATGTTAATAAAATTTCTTGCAAATGCTATCGTTTCATTTCTGATATCAAACTATCACATTGTTAAAAAATCAAGTTAAACTTGATTATTAAACTTTTATCCCCTTTGATGATTTTGGGTTGTTCTATTCAATTATCATATTGCTACAAAATTTTACATACTAATTTGAGTAAACCATTCATATACGGCCATTTATATATTTACAAGAAATGTAGCGTTATGTTCTCTTATAGATGCTACGTGTGCAAATATAAACGCATAAAGTTACAACAAATGCAATAGTTTAACAACATTAAACAAGTGCGTAATCTTTCTTTAATCAAAATACATTTCTAATGTGAAGGTTCTTGTAAGAAGGCTTGGGATTTCTTTATATATAGGTATGCACCTTATAAACAGTTCATAAAAAATCTACGTCAAAATAAAATAAAAAGAAATAACGCATAAATATACACTGATAAGAAAAACTGTCGTGGACTAATTCCGCGTCTTATCTTCTCTTACGTCTCTCCCTCCCCACTCGCCCCGCTTCATTCTTCCGAACAACCGTATATACCTGCTCCTCCACCATAGCCGCCCCGCGGATACGAGAACACAAGCAGCGAGAAAGCGGCCCAGCGTAATTAAAATTCAAATGAGATCAGAAAAAAGCTCGACATACACGGGCCACTGTACACGTACGAGAGCAGTCAACTTTCTTACATCACCACCGGCCTCTTTCTATATGCTCGTCTTTCTTCCACCTACTTTTTCTTCGTTTTCTTCGCCGCTTCTTCCTTCTCTCCGACTACTCACACACTCATACACATCCCCTCCTCCCTCCTGTCCACCATCTCCGCCGCGCGAGCGAGTCGTCCCTTAAATCTCCCCCACCCTCCAGCAAATCCACCCCATTGCCATTAATACTTCTTCTTCAAAGCACAAACTCGCATTTTAATCGATTTCATTTGCGCATGTGGAGCGGTGGCAAAAACTGTACCCTTAGTTGGTGACGCGAGGGGGTTGAAAACTTAGCATCATGAGGGCGGTGGGTCGAGAATAAAGGGTGCTGCTGCTGCTGCCTTGGCGCGGTGGTAATGGTGGTAGCGGTGAGAGAAAGGGGTGGTAGTGGAACGGTGTGGGAAGAGTAACGCTGAAAGAAACGGAAGAGTGCGCGTGAATTAAGCAAAGACACACTCTTTAACTTATTTGCATGCTTTGTCTTGTTCTCTCCGATCTGAAGTAATGGTTCGTCCGAGGAGAACATCGTTGCTGATGGGTAGAGCGTTTCTTGAAACCACCTCTTCTATCTGAGGAAGACGAAAGACGCGAAAGAAATGTATTGCAGTTGAACGTCTGTCGTTATATAGAAGCGTATGTGGGAACGGACTGATTTTATAATTATTCGTTCTGATAAGATGCAGTTCCATTCGATTTTTCTTCGCGAGTGCTTTTTTACATTCGTCTGCTGCGTTCTCCTCCTCGTCTTCCGTTCGTGGAGACTTTTCAGATGTTCTTGTTCGTCAACTTATATTGATTCGGAGTTTCTACTTTATAATTACGTTAATTAAGGAAAAACCATGAGCCTGCAATTGTCTCTATATACATATAGTCATACTTTTTGATGTTTATAATATTGCCATGTAAATTTTGTACTAATTGTTCACTAATTAGTATTTGAAAGTTGACAAAAAATCGAGTTGAGTTTTTCCTTAAGCAGTGTTCTAGAATTAGCCAGTGGAAAATAAATTCTGTAAAGTGATAACATTTCTACAGAAGTCTACTAATAATAGTAGTAATAATAATTAAAATAATTATAACTGATTTTAACATTCGTTCTTCAACTTTACGACAATGTCAAGATCAAGGAACTGTTTTAGAATAGCCGGACGGCAAAGAAAGAAATAATTAACCCTTAAAATATATGTTTTCTGATATTATTTACTATTACCTTTTTTTAAAGTAATCATAAATCATACTTAATATAAGAGAAAGGGTGGGACAGGGAGAAAGTACAAATATACTAGACTATTTATCCATTTTCCAGATATTTTTCCACTTTTTAGGTCAAATCAGTCTATTGCAGAACGTACTGTGTACTTGTCACTGCAAAGCTGTACGAAGGAATTAATAAACCTATTATTATTATTATTATACATATTTATGTATAGGTATATAAATTATTAGTTTTTGTTACAAACGTCGTGAGTGAAAGAAATTGACGTTTAATTCGCGTCAACTACTAAACAAGCCAACAAGGCAAAGAATTCCAATGATGTGTATATAGCATTATGTTTCCACTTTCACGAACAATAATATTAATTTTTGAATGGTAAATTTACAATTAAAAAAATAGTGATCCTTATATCCATGTATTTTTTGTTGAGCTCTAACAATTCTGTTCAAGGATTAGGAAAAAACAAGACAAAAACTCCTAGCCAACAGCTTAATCTCTTTAGAGGTACTTCTTTTTTTTTTAAATTGATAAACACATTTTGAATATCAAAGTTATAGCGTAATTTTATGGAATGCTTAGACTGTACTAATTATTGTAGAGGTGTACTTTGATCTTTTTTTTAAATCTTTTTACATTTGTAAAGAATTGTCTGTTGTTAGCAGATGTAAATGTAATGTTTATATGTGATTTTTTTAATTCGTGTTTAATTTTATCGCTTAAGTCGTTGATGTATGGGGTTGTATGATCTACATAAGTATATTACTATTTAGTATAGTCCTTGTGTTGTTGTTCTTATGTATTCGTTTTTTTAATTAATTTGTCATAAAATTCGTTTAAATAATTATTTTTGTCTAATATTGATCTAACTTTTCTTAAATTCTTTTTCCCAAATTCAGGACGTGCTCATCTAATAGCTTGGTCGACTAACCTATTAGTAATTGTAATTTGCCAAAGTGTTTGAAAAGCAGTTTAGGTGTCTTTTACTGCTAGTGTCTTCTTTGTACCAATTTGTTTTATGCTCGAGTTATCATCATCTTTCCATTAAATTACAAAATTTATAGAATTTTTATGTTCTTTTTCAAATGTAAATTTTGGCTATTATCATAGGAATAAAATGTGTGTATAACATAATCAATTTTACCTACTGGTATGCAATATATGCAGTCATCTACACACCGCTTCTAAAACTCAACATTTTATTTTTTCACAATTTATTTTGTTTGCTTGCTCAAGATAGCTAAGACTTAAATATGCCAGAAATATTGTATTATTTAAAAAAACCATCATCTTTATGAATACTTTCTAGATTGAATTGTAAATAGCAACATCTTCAGAAAAGTAGAAATAAGGAGGTACAGTACAACCTCGATAATCCGAACCCCCGGTAATCAGAACCTCCAGTAATCCGAACAACTATTTCGTTTCTATAATCCGAACAAAAACCTTTTCAAATTTGCTACTCCGAACATCGACATGAAGTGTTTCTTTTGACTAATAGCTGATACTAAAAAATTGGGGAGAGCAAAACAATGAATGTATTTTTTTTGGTTTTTAAGTAATTTCAAATTCACGTCACTATATACAACCAACATATAGATTTTTAATACATTACTTCATATACAAGATTTTTTTTTTCTTTCCATATAAATAACAACTTTTCACGGCCGTGTTCTTCCACCATACACTTTGATATTCATTCCCACAGCAGTTTCCAAATAGGAAACATGTTATTTTGTAGAATAAATATTACTTTTGAGCTTATTTGTTGTTTTTTTCAATAGTTTTCTTTAATCCGAACAAAAGACTAATCCGAACAGTGTCGTGCTGAATTAGTTCGGATTATCAAGCTTGTACTGTATTGAACAGTTTTTTGTCTCATGATCACTTCTAACCGTAGCCTGGAAATATTTTTGGAGGCAAGAAGAAATGTAGTGCTAGATAGTAGAAATAATAAGGAACTACGAAATCTATTATTATTCTAGAAATATTGCTTCCATTGTGTCTGTAAATATCCTGTACTTTAGAGTTACTAGAATACTTCTGATGGATAATCTTGTTGCTTTTTCAAATATCACATATAATTCTTATGATTACCCTGTCCAACCCGATCAAAATAACGAAAAAAACTGCAGTTGCGGTAAACAACTAAAGTCTACAGTTTTGATACTATGTAATTACAATCGCTGTATATTTTTTTGCCGATCTGTTGTGCACAAATTATATTACTATTCTATGTAAAAGAATGTATTTAACTAAATTAATAGTCACATTCACAGAATAATTGCTCTGTTTTGAAATTTTTTTTTACATAATTCTCTTGGCAACAGAAAATAATAAGCTTCATTGAATAACAATGTGCTCATTAAGCATACTTTTTGCGGAAAAATACAACCACTCAAACCGACAACCAACAAACTTATGGAAACTCTGCACCGTCAATTTCAATGGTAAAAAAAAACACGGAAGATGCTGAACGTTCTGGACGCCCAGTTGAGGTCTTCACACACGAAACAATAAAAAAAATCTCGATATGGTGTTGGCCGATCGGAGATTCAAAGTGCGACAGATTGTGGAAGCAATAGGCATATCATGTGGCTTAGTGGTTTCAATTTTGAATGATCACTTGGGTGCGAAAAAGCTTTCTGCAGGATGGGTGCCGCGTTTGTTCACAATCAACCACAAACTCAACCTTATGACAACTTCGCAGGAGTGTTTGGCATTGTTTAATCGCAATATCGACGAGCTTTTGCGTTGTTTCGTAACCTTGGACGAAACGTGTATCCACCGCAACACACCAGAGACAAAACAGCAATCAAAACACTGTGTTCTCGGAGTGAATCGGCGCCAAAGCAGGCCAAGGTGGTTTGTCAGCGAATAAGTCCTGGCTACCGTATTTTGGAATGCACGCGATATAATCCACGTTGACTATGTTCGAAAGGGTACAACAATTAATGGCGAATGTTATGCCAACTTATTGGGTCGATTTAATGAGGATTTGAAAAAAAGCGACCGCCTTTGGTAAGGAAAAAAGTTTTTTTTCCACCACGCCAACGCAAGGATCCACACATGTGCAGTTTCTATGGCAAAAATTCATCCTTATCCCTGCCCTATTCTCCAGATTTAGCCTCTAGGGACTATTTTCTGTTTCCAAACCTGAAGAAATGGCTGAAAGAAATTTGATTCCAACGATGAAATCATCTTGCAAACAAATACCTATTTTGATGACCTCGACAAATCTTATTTTTTGGGAGGAATAGAAAAGCTGGAGAGACGTAGGACAAAGCGTATAGATCTTAAAGGAGACTATGTTGAAAAATAAAATAATTTTTTATCCAAAAACCTGTGTTCCATTCAAAAAGTCACGAACATATTGACCCGGCCTCGTAAGTTTATTAGTATAAATATCGTTTTTGTTAGTGTTATCTACTTTAACGCTGTAGCAATAATGTAAAAGCATTTAACGAATGATTATTAACTCAAGCTTCAAACGACGAAGCGTGACTTTGACGTTGGACTTTGAGAACGCTTGTTTTTCATGGCACACTAGACAAGTATCGGTGAGTTTATATTTCAAAAAATCCTAATTATCTCCTAAACTACCAATTTCAGGTATAAGATATATGGGCTGTCAACGCTGTAAAATTGGACTCCCCAGACGACTAAGAAATAAAATATGGAGGACACCATTTAAAAATATTAAGTTATGGTTCTTGAAAGTATCGAAAAGTTAGCATGCCATAGTAAATTAGCCACACAATATACATAGACAGCCGTTCTTGTCTCAAAAGCCCACTTCAAAATGTTGTTCAACGATATTATGATAAATTTATATTTATTTTTTTTAGAAAAAATCGAATAATTCTGAATAACTACAAAACGCCCAAATCAAATTGCAAAAAGTTGAGGTACTCATGAAGCTTAATAATAGATAAATCCAAATATGTGAAAATATACAGGGTGTTCAATTTAAAATAACAAAGTTGATGTCGATTTGCGGTACAACCGGAAACGCTAGAAATATTTTAATTGAACAGAACAGCCGATTATAATATGATTCTGAATTTTCAAATTTATATTTTGATCTGAACCCCATAAACTTCTAATGAACGACATTAATACAATTATTGGGTTGATTATTTTGTAAATATCGTCTATAGAAAATTAATAGTTTTCTATAGTTCAAGTGATAACTTCTATGCCCTTGCTATGAAGTTTAATTTAATTAATTGACTCGAATAAAATAAATTTTAATACATGTTAAGTGTTTCGTTTTATCCATTGAATTAAAAACTAGTTTCATATCTTATGTATTTTTGCAGAACACACTTCACATTCTCGTCTCGTATTTTCCGACCGAATCCGAATTAAAGTAAACCAGTATGACTATGCCCTTCAATTTTAAATTTCCAATTATTGCCTTACCCCTTTATTTTCTATTTTCTTTCTCTTGCAAGGACGGCCGCGACATTCATTTAACCCACCCTATGGGTGGCGTATCCCGCATTATCTCGAAATTCAAAACGCAACATTGACTCCAATATATCTCCATTCTTTCGGGTAGACATTCAAACTTATTTCCTCTCCCTCCGGATGGGAAACCGAAATAAACAAAGAAACACTTGAGTGTATATTTTCTGCATTGTATACAAGAATTAATATGCTAATATTTTACTATTCCAGAGGAGCGGGAGTTTAAAATATCTGCCTCGTTCAGAAAGAGGACACTCGTGGGTTCCTATAGTTTCCTCATCCGGTCAACCGCATTTCTTTCTTTTCAACGAGACTCTCGCTTCCCTGACTTTACCCAAACGAGCGAACGAACAAATATCATTCCTGACGTTGGTCCTGGAAAAATCATCCGATGTGTTGGACGTGGCTACGCGCCGAGGGTAGGAGAAGTCTGCCTGCTGGTTGGAGAGGGCATTTGTTTCTGGCGATTTTTTTTACTCGATTCTTTCCTACGTTTCGCCTTGCCTTGCATTTTACCCAACCCGGTACCCGACCACTACTCAGCCGGTACCGCACTCCACAATTTACATTCAGCGGTGAGTGTAATAAATTCTGTTGAATGCAGTTTATTTTATTTGCGAGTTTCCAGAGTTTCACTATATAACGTTTAATATTTCTGAATAATGATAAGCGACTTTTTATTCGTTTAGCGGGGAGCGTGCTGAATCGTTACTGTGTTGTTTTCAAAGCTATATTTACGGTAATTATTTAATTTTAGAGATTAAATATATGGGATACTTTGAGATATTACAGTATTTAGATTTATGGAAAGCTATATGCAGATTATTGGTTATACTACGTTTTTGATCTTTATTTAAATCTGCCATAACAGTAAATGATGTGTTACGAGTGTTATAAAAGTGACACCATATGTTGGAAATAACTAGGCCAAATATTTACGTTCTGATACTTGTCTCATTTTACAAGTGGTCTTAATTTCTGTTGGATTTTCTGCTGCACAGATCTTATTGTGTTTCCTATATATATTGTCCTGGTACATTATTTACACCCCAGACACGACATGCAATTGATTGTTTAGGTGAAGGTCCAGCTTAGTCTTTCCGAGCTGAAACGATAAGGACGATCAGTTTCGCATTGCACACGGAGTTGTAAGACGTCTGACATCATTCAATTCATTGTATAACCACACACACGAGACATACACACACAAGGTATCAACATTAAAATAGAAATAATTAACTTATTTGTAAAATCACTTAAATCCAGTTACATATACGTTGGTTACATGTAAATTCGCAACCTTTCGGAGGGAATTTTCCCAGCACTTTATCAATTAAACCTGGTATATATGGTATGGATTTGGTGTTCTCTGACGTTGCATGCAATGTTTCCAAAGACGTATCCCTACTCTTGACTGAAGATGAGCATCATCCCGCTTTGTTTATTAAACCTAACCTCGTTAAAGCTCGCTTGCCCTGGTTTGAAATGCATTGCTCTTCAAGAACCTTTAACTTTAGAAAAGCAAATTATCCACAATTATATAGCCTGCTTCTATCAACTGACTGGTCTGTCTTGGCGAATTATGATGGAGTTGATGATATGTGTGTAGCGTTTTATGAAATCCTTGAACATATATTTAGTATTGTTGTTCCTTTTTCAACTCCTCAGAGAAGTCGTAGGCACTTTCCTCCTTGGTTTGATCGCGAAATTATACAGACCTTGCGTCGTAAATCGTATATGTTAAAAATGTATAAGCGCTACAAAACTCCTTCTTATCTTAATAAATTTAAGTACTGCAGGTCTAATGCTAAACGTCTTATTGAAACAGCATACGATAATTATATTGTCGATGTTGAGAATAGTATTTGTAGTGATCCGCAACGTTTTTGGTCTTTTGTTCGAAGCAGAAAGGGAAATACTAGAATACCTGGTTTGCTTAATCATGACGGCTTAGAATATTCTACGCCCGTAGATATAGTAAATGCATTTGGGCTTTATTTTAATAGTGTCTTTATCGAGTCTCGCAGTTACGATTTGCCATTCATAGAAGTTGTACGCAACAGCACTGTAACAATTACTGGCATGTCTGTGGATGAGATCGAAGCTGTTCTAAAGAAATCTAAGGATACTTTTACGTCGGGTTCGGACGGTATACCTAGCTGTTTAGTAAGTGATTGCGCCTGTATTTTTGCTGTACCATTGCACACGATCTTTAGTCGTATCCTAAAACTTTCGACGTTTCCAACACTTTGGAAGGTGGTACATATTTGCCCGGCGTTGAAGCTGTGGGGGGTGTGGGTGATAGCTCGGAATTGTCAAATTACCGACCGATTTCACTCCTTTCCAACTTCTCCAGAGCCTTTGAGCAGCTACTATGTAAACAACTATATCCTTTGATCAGTGAGCACATATCCCCTTACAAACACGGATTTGTACAACGTCGTTCAACAGTAACTAATTTGGCTTGCTTCACACAGTATGTTTCTGAGGTGATTGATGGAGGTGGTCAGGTCGATGTAGTTTATTTGGACTTTCAAAAAGCTTTTGATCAAATCGATCATTATGTCCTTCTCGGAAAACTTCATTCCGTTGGCTTCTGTGATCCTTTAGTTTCGTTATTCCACTCTTACCTGATAGACAGAAGATTTTCCGTGATATATCGCAATACCACCTCTGCACAATTCCGCCAGACGTCGGGCGTGCCACAGGGCTGCAATCTGGGTCCTCTGCTCTTTCTGTTGTTTATTAATGATTTGTTCAATACACTCACTAGCAATAAGCTTATGTTCGCTGACGACCTAAAATTATTTTCCAGTATTGACTCTCACTTGGACTGTAAACTTCTTCAACGAAACATTGATTCTGTCTCATCTTGGTGTGAGAACTTTAGACTATCGCTGAACGTATCTAAATGTACTACCATGGTGTTCACCAGGAAGCTAGCACCTCTCCAATTCCACTACAAAATAGGCAGCAATATCTTAACGTCGGCCGCATCCATCAGGGACTTAGGAGTCTTATTTGATCTGTCTCTTTCCTTCACCAGCCATATTAAGGAATTAATAACTAAGTGTTTAAAACTCTTTCGATTCATCTATCCCAACTGCAAGAACTTCCGAAGTTTAACTGCTTTGAAGACCTTGTTCTACACTTTGATTATATCTCCTTTGGAATACGCTGCAATTTTTTTGCTCGCACTAACCTTCTTCTTCGTTCGCCCGTGCATCTGATGTGCTCAACTTTTAATTTGATCTCTGACGCATGTGATATTCATGCTGACTCTTTGTTATCCATGATTCTGCCTATTTTTCAATACCACAATCCATTTTTTTGTATCCATGATGTCTTAATAACAACCATCCAAAAAACGGCGTTTTTTTGTTTTACGGTACTTCTTATTTCTGAAATATTATCAAAGAAGACGCGCGATAATACTATTGAATATGTTACATTACTTGGCGATGTACACAACGAAATCCTACAGTAAAATAACCCCATAGCTGCAAAACTTGAATAGTAAATACTTCGATACATTCCGTAATATTCTATATGAAATTCTATTATTATATGATAAACCTATACGTATCTCAAACTTTCAATAACTAATAAGAATTCTATAATCTGTGATTTATAATAATTTAGATATAATACACATCTGGAATTTTGCTCGGAGTATGCGTTACGAATTTACAACAAAATCAGTCGAAGATCGAATTTGAATCGCCCAGTAGATGTACGATTATCTTAGAGTGCGGTATAGTTAGAGTCGGTACTGGTTCAACTTGTATACGTAACACTAAATTGCTCTATCCAGTGCTTTAAAATGGTATGTCATCTTAATAAACAATGTTACCTGTGCATATCTGACGTTGCCGCTGGTTAAAATAATAGCTGTACCGCTCGTTCAGTGTCATACCTCATCAATATCGGATATCTTAATGTGTGGTCGGGTGGATATTATAATTTTTTCGTTTTGATTTCTCTTACTTCTAACTAATGACATGCTATGCGCACTGTTTATGCCTACATGTTTCTTTAGGGCATTTTTGAGTATAAGTATTTGCAAAATATTTACATTAATTGGAATACTCTACAGACTAGTTATATATGTATACAGGTAAATTATATGTAGTGTATCTCCAAAAAAAAGTTATACCAATTTGAAAAAAAATCCTATTAATTTATCTAAGTAACAAGTCATGATCGATTTTGAAAAAATTCATTCAGAATTTGCTAGTGAACCAAGCTTTCGGATAGAAACGAAAAAGGGAAAGTTAGAAATAATTGAAGAACTAGGGCTGCTTACAAATATTTTGCATAAACCTTAATGCAGTAGAGGCAATTATCTGCTAATTCTTCAATGCCCAGGAAGTACAGGAACACCTTATGTTCAGTTAAACGCAAGGCGATTGAGCTAGCGCGTGTGCAAGGATAGAATCCGACCTATTGTCATGCAACTCATGGCAAGAGATTGTTGACGATGGATGATTATATCTGAAGTTGTTGTTTGGGCTATTTCCATCGTTTGTGGGATTTTTATAATCCGACGTTTCGGCAATTCTTCTACTGCGGTCATCAAGGTAGCTCTGATTTCTTTCAAAACTCATTCTCCCAATTTATTGCCATTATATACCATACATGGAAAAGCTATATATAAAAAATATGACATTTATCATTTGACAACACATGTCGTATGCGCAGATCTGGATGGGCCATGGTCTGCGCAAGTTTCTTACACGTCACCAATTATTCTGCCCCTGCTATCGTGGTTGCCGGTCTCCTGCTTAGACTATTTTTAATCATACGCAACTAGAAAACTTCGATATCCAAGCTTGGTGTACTTATGGTATTTGGTGTTGTAGCCATATGCGCTGCTTCTTTTAGCTTTCTTTTTATAGAATGTTTTCCTCTTGCCAGGATTATCGCTTTGTCGCATTCAATCCTGTGATCTGCTTCCCAGGCATCTTTCGCGTGATTTCTCCATTTCCCCTAGTAGAACCAATTTTATGGGTTCTTTGATTCTGGCTTGCCTGGGTCTGCTTGTTTCTCGGATTTATGTTTTTCCAGATTCAGATGGTACTTGGTATAGTTATACAATCCTTCGTTCTCTGGTTCACGTTGTTCGGTATGGTTTTTGTTACGGTTGATCTCTTCGTGTTTGTCGTTCTTATTGCTGCTCTAACCTTGTACTTGTTGCCAGAAGAAGAAGAAGAATTTTTTTCTGATACGCCTTTTACGTAGGGGATCACATTTGTGCACACTTTCCCTTTTTGTTCTGGATGTTATCTCTGCTGTGCTACCCGAGTCGTTTTTGCTACTGACAACGTCTTGTTTGAATAACTATTCTGCTTTAGTGTGTGTGTTATGCTGCAGAACTCTTTTTTCCTATCTTGTTCTTCTGAACGGATAATCGTGGCTGTACCATATAAGCACCTGGCTACTCCAACTTTCACATTGTTGGGATGGTTGAATTCAAAGTGTTAATATTGTTCTGTGTGTGTGGGTTTCCCGTACACTGTCGTCTTGAGTGTGCCGTCAAAGTTCTTATGTACCAGGACATCCAGGAACGGCAACTTACTCTCCGATTCTTTTTCCCTTGTGAATTTGATGGTGTTTGGCGCTCTTCGCCATGGGGCAATATTACAAATGTGTCATCTATACACCGTAGCTATTATCATGGCCCACAGTGGAAGCTTCATGGATTTTAGTATCTGACAATAGTGAATGTATTTGTGAAAATCTTTTTATTAGTATTATCAGATTTTTGCCAGAATCTACTTAGTTTCTAGTGGTTCACACTTTCTGTTTAGGAATAATGGCTGCCCTATGGTTGGTATCATTCGTTGTGCACCAGCAAATCATAAATCAAAAAGACCATCAAGGAAGGGATACATAACAAATCCAGGATATTGTGGCAAAGATCACCAGTACAGGACAGGCAGACTTTTGACTGGTCACTGTAGACTAAAGCGACATATGTATAATATATACCTAGATGCTATCTGCAGATTCTGCAAGGAGGAGGGAAACCCCCAGTTCAGAAGACAAGGTTTCTAGTACTGTGTGTAGCGAAACCACATAGCTACATTAAGGAGAAGGCAAAGTTAGAGGGCGCGTTTCAGAATTAACGGGGATCACAATAGATCTGGAAAGATTGCAGTTAAAGGAGTCCGTAGAGCCATCCCAACTGTAATCTAACTCTAATTTAATTTATGGTGTAATCAACCAAAAGGTATCAGAAGAATAGTGTCCGTAAACAGTGGTTGTAATAAACGTAGTAGTATATTTTGGTTGAACAGTTCTACGGTAAAACAATTAGACTGTTTTTTTTTTCTGAGTTTGTGATAATTTTGTAGTTTTTTATTATTTACTTCGGCAAGTTCTAAATATAATTGACTGTTTGTTCCTGAAATTTATAAGAATTAATTAAATCTTATTGACAATCTAGGGTCTATTTTCAAAATATGCCATCACTGATATACATATAACATTTGGGAATTAAAATTTTGATGCTAGCAAGTATGGAACTTAAACGTTATACAAGTATGTTTCTTGGCAAGACGAAAATAAAGCAAATATTCGATACATAGCTTCGTATTTTTGTATTAGTCACAAATTCTTTTAAGGATAGTGATAAATATCGTCAAAGATTTTCTCCTTCAATTTTTAAAAAATTTAGTTTTATTACTGTCATCATGACAAGGTAATGGTCATTCTAACAGATCGGCACTCTGTTCTAAGATATCGATCACACACGTCGCTATTCATATTTGAAATTTCGATTTACAAAACGAATTACGTCCAGGTAACGATAACGGGTCACTTCATCTGTGGGCCGGGGTCCAGTTCAAGCGGATATCTACATCTAAACGTATGTAATAACACCAACAATAAAGTATTACCAGCTCTGCGAGCGGTCCGATGAGCACGTCTTGATAAAACAATGTATCAGTCTAGGGCTGGTTGATCGGAAAAGATTGCTCGATGCCGCTCGAGCTAAAATATAACAAATTATTAATATACAGGACACGAAGCAATTAACAAAAGTTGGTATTGCAAATTTAATCTTTTATAGTGTCAGTATCATTGCGATGAATTCTCACACTGAAATGATAACGCTAAATTCAGTTGAATTAAATTGCTTATAAAGTTAATCTATGTTATATTAGTTTTAAAGAACATTTATAATATACCTATAATAGCAAATATTTATGTAGTGTATTGTGTTTTGTTATGAGTAGTATTTGGTGAGATAGAATTTTTTGTATTGTATCCATTGTAGATGTAATGTGAAGAGTTTAATATCTTATTAATTTGCTATAACTAGCAGATTGCGTTTCAATTGTTTAAGCAGTAAGTGTATTTTGCCATACTGTAGGTTGGCTACGCACACTTGCATAATGTATTTCGTTGCTGTGGTGAGTGCAGTAAAGCGACATCCTCAGCTGTATTGCTTGTCAAGACTATCACTGCAGTTTTTGCTGCGGTGCTTATGTGTTTCCATGGTTTTGTTAGAACATTATCTTGCCGTAAATAATGCTGCATTGTTTATTGTACTCCAATAACTGAGTCGTAAATTCCGAAAACGCAATTGGCCAGATGTAAAACTTGGACTGTAGTATTGCATTACCTATGACTAGCCATTGTGCTTCTGTGGGTATAGAATTGAGTTAAGGATGATTATTTTTACTTTAGAAATGAGTTAGGAACTTGATATGTGTAAATGTATACCAGTACAAAGACATTATACACACTATTGGACATGACTTATTCTTATTAGAAATGAAATTTGCAAGTGGCGAATGAGATTAGCTATCCTTTTGCTGGCGAGTTATACGAGTATTTGGACATTTGTTCAATGTGGCTACTGTACTACAGACAACTTAATTTTTATTTTGTGGCTCTATTTTATTTAGTTGCTTTGCTCTTACTGTACATTGTCTTTTTCTGTATCGTTTCTCATAAATTTTCGTAGAATCTGTTTAAAGCTCATTTATTGCAGTATTTACTGCTACATGATTGTGCTACAACTTAAATCAATTGTACCTATATATTTTAGTGAAAAATCTGGGTGATGGACACATTCAATTTCATTAATTAATTTCAATTTCATTAATGAAATTTGGTAGGTAAGTAGAGTATGTTGAGACTTGAAAATAAAAAATTTTTGTTTGTGCTGAAATTCACTCTGAGAGGATGAAACACCCCTTCGAAAATTCGCATTTTTGTAGTCTTCTTGATTTAATTCTTGAACGGAGATAGATAGAACACATATTTAAATACGAAAGTTGTACCTACTCGAAAGGTCTTTCAGTACACGTGAATACGGTATATACATGTTGCATTTAAGCGCCACTGTCTTATGCTAAGGTTGGTTATAGTAATATGGAATGAAAACTAACGCGTTGTTCATCATAAACATCTTTTATTGATTTTGAAGCATATTTAATTATACAGAGTGTTAAAAAAGTGTACAGTACGTCGTTCCTTATGCCACCTAAAGAAAAAAGAAATATATACATATGTTGCATACATGCGCCCTATATTAAGAAAGACTCATTTACTAGTACAATTTCAACAGTTAGTATGTTCTAATGTTCATAATTCATACAAATATAAACACGGGAATACAAGTGATAACGAATCCTTCGCATTAATAATAATGAATGAAAGGATTTGTTGAAATACGCATATAAATTATACATTTATGAGTTGGGGTAGTAATGAAAGTCGTAAAAAAAATTCTTAAAGCATAAAAAGCTTCCGCAAATGTAAATTAACATCACAATTTGAGATAAGAACCACGTCAGAAAATCGTCGTATAAATCCCTTCCATATTCGAATTCCATATATAGACGTCGAGTGGTCGAATCATCCCTGTTGATTTCTTTGGTATTGTGCTTGAATACTTCAACTTACTACTACTTTTGTTGGATGGAACCTGCTTCTTCAAAGACTAAGGACAATAACCTGTCCATGAATCTAAAAATATAAGACTGTTTGGGCCAGTGCTTGATAACAAACTATTAGTAGTGGTTAGTTTACCTGAAGATGAAGCTTGAATAACAACGTTTGCTGCTCGAAATTCGGGTTGTTCTATTTGCCACCAAGTTCTTTTAGTACCATCAGTAGTAGAGATATAATGGAATGTATCTCCAAGTTGAAACCGCTTCCATCTGCATTATATACATGCTCGGCACCATAACTCTGGATTATTGGTTTAACTCCATTAATGAAATCAGTAGTAATCTTTTCTAATTGCAGGTTATCTGATCCATATGAGCTACTAACAAATTTAGTGATTTTGCGCGAAACAATTCTATATGTTCTTTTGAAATTCAGTATACACTTTTTTGAAACTTTGAAGTTTCCTACTTTACCTTGAACCTAGCTAACGAAGATATTAATCTTCGTTAGCTTTTAATGCCCATTTTTTTGTATATTTATAGCACGTATTGAGATATTGGTGTTAATTTCTCTCTCGGCGTTCTAAACCTGTTTTGCACCCAATTCTCCAATAATTTACAGCATTCTCATTATATTCCATATCTAAAATGCCACCTTCTTCTGATGTACAAGGTCGCGATTTTTCCTGCAAATACTCTTCTAGATCTTTGACAAATTGGATATTTGCTATCAATCAATTCTATGGAGTGCGGTTTAAACAGTTGAAGAAATTCCAAAGTTGTACATATGTAAATATAGTACACCCGTGCGTAGGATAAAGTATAGGTTCTTTTGTTAATATCACCTTGGAAACAGTCTGTATAATTGAATATGCTTCAAAATCAATAAAGGATGTTAATGATGAACAACTTGAGTTAAATTTCATTCCATATTACTATAACCAGGCTTTACATAAGAGGGTGGAGCTTAAGTGCAACACTCTGTATATACCGTATTCACGTGTACTGAAAGACCTTTCGAATAGGTACAACTTTTACGTTTAAATTTTTATTCTATCTATTTCCGTTCAAGAATTAAATCAAGGAGACTGGAAATCTGCGAATTTTCGAAGGGGTGTTTCACCCTCTCAAAGTGAATTTCAGCACAAACATTTTTTTTATTTTCAAGTCTCAACAGACTCTACTTACCTACCAAGTTTCATTGAGATCTGAATTTGACACCCGGGAACCTTTCCTTGTTAGAAATGTTTTACCATTGCCGTATAAGTCGTCCAATGATCCTGTAGCAATGAACTTATCAGATAAATCGTCGATTTGGTTCTTTCAAGCACTTTATTTTTATTTATGTCGCCTATTTTATTTCCAGGTTTGTGACTAAATATATTCTCTTTCACGGGGATATATTAGTAATTGATTCCAAGACTAACAATAAGTAACGAGTAGATACAATGTATGTAATACATACTAACATATTCTTTTAAGTTTGCATATACTTATTTAAGACTAAATTATCAATGGACCACGACATTTCTTCCACAAAAGCACAGACTTCGAGTTTAACTCATTTGCTATTTTTGGCAGTGCCGCTTATAAATCTGATTTGCAGTATAATTTCATTTCTTTTTCTACTACATCGAAGAATTTATCGATGTAGCATTTGAACACAGGTTTTGCATCCTTATTTCAGAGAATCAAACGTTTTAAAAGTCTTTCAGTAAGCCATTTCTTTGGATTTCAAGACTATGCTTGCCTTTTTTATATCTTTTTCATTCAATATCGTTTCCATTCGATCATAAAATATAATAAGATACTTTCAAATAGCCATATTAAAGAAGCGTTGTCAGGTTGCCAGATTGTCAGATCTTGAAGTTTGATACATTTAGGTTTACTTTTTACCTACAAAGCGGCACAAAGGTGCGAGTGTGAGCTCTCTAGTAATCTTTTAAAGATAGCTACAATGCGCTGATTCATTGGACTGAAGCTAATCTCTGGCCTTACAAAATGTCACACAAGAGCTGATCTTCAATAGTGACAGACTGAGCATTGGACTACATTCAAAACTAAATCTATAAATCTGTGTTCAATCGCATAAAACGACTTTATTCCCTGGTATAAGGACCTGAGGTATCAATGCAAAAAGATCTCAGGGATAAATACTGATTTGTAATACGTGATTCGTGGCTAATTGTTCCATAAAGAACTTCTTCAAAAATTTGGACGTCAGTTGGATAAAATAGTTACAATAGATTTCATTGGATCCAGAGAAAGAGACGGTTTTTGTCTGATAGTTTGAGTATTAATCTAATCTAACATGTGCAAAAATACGAAAAAATCGAATTAAAACTGAATCGTAAAAATCGTTACAATTAATTAGAATCAAGTTGACGTAATATCTGTTATGTTAGAGCACGATCACATAAAGAGGTGCTGTTTGGCTTTTCGTCTTTAATGTTACGTATATATGTCGGCATACCGCGCTGAGCATACATACCTAACGCACGGTTCATATAATAAACACAATGATATTAAAATTCTGCTATATCGTTGCCGATCATCACGACAACAATCGAATTGGAAAAATATTTCCGAATGAGAGGGGTAGGATAGGAAGAAACACGTTCTCAACTTCAACGGCAATGATCATCTACCGCCGCGATAACATACGGAATAAATAATTAACGATGTGTGACGAGCAGACATAATCGATCGTTCCTATCTATACCTCATTAACAATAGCTTTTGATGCATTAGCTCGGGCTAATAACAATTATTCATCTTTAATATTTTCCGGCCCTATTCGAATAAAATTATTTTTCACGTTAAGCGCTAGAAACGAATTCAATTATCATATATACTTACTGGACTTTTCTAATTATGCATACGCAAATACATATATAAAATGTTAGTAAGGATTACAATAACTTATGGCAGTTGTTCCTGAAATTATAGTCATTCAATTTTGTTGAACGTTAAACAATGTGCTTTCTTCTCTTTAACGCTTTAATAATTTATATAATGGTTAGGTATGGTCATGTGAAGCATTTAGTATGTAAATATCGAAAATGTAATTAGCATTTCTGAATTAAGAGCGTGTGGTTATATACGGATGGATAAACAACAACGAACAATCTCTCGGATATATAAAGTTTCGAGCCTCAATAATAATAAGTTAATAATTAGCTAAAAAATTTTGCATTTTATAGTCATTGATCAGGGGTACCTTTTATCAGTGAAAGTCTAGACGATAGTAATACGCTTATTAAAAAGCCAAACACTTACACTTAAACATTGGCAGATTGCATCTATGTACACATGTAGACTCCCTGTATAAAACGGTGACCGCAGTTTTGAATTATTTCCTCCGCTAGCCTGGTAGTACATATTTTAGCATTTATAGGAAATTATCTTATTATTTTCTGTACGAGGATATATCAGAAAATAACGAGACCGATGCTATAACTTCATCAAAAGTAGAATTTTATAAAATAAAAAAATTAGACATGAAAGACTTTTCTTTAATGTACTTTCCCTGAAGTATGCTTTGATTTCTTTGACGTTTATTACAACTTAATTATTGAATTGTTTTGCGCAGCCGTAAAAAAAAAGAAAGTCAAGGAAAGATATGCGATAAAATTTTGTGTTCGATTGGGTAAAACACCAACTGAAACTTTCGAAATGCTTAAAAATGTATATCCAAATAATATGTGGTTTGTTACGATATAGAGTGTTTGTGCGACATAAAAAGTTGAAAGACGCTGCGAATCAGTTCGGTCGAAAAATTGCAGAAACTAACAACTTGATACAAAATAATTGCCGGATAGACAGAAAAAGAATTTCTGACATTGTTAATTTATCTTACAGTTCCACTCAAAAAATATTTATTAAGATTTAGGGTGTCGGAAGGTCGCGGCAAGATGGATTCCAAAAGTGATGACCGATAAACAAAAAGCGCATCCAATGCCTATTTGCCAATAGTGGAAAAGGCAACTGCAACGTAATCCACAGTTTTTAGTAATGTGGTTACATGTGACGAAAGCTGGTTTTACCATTACGATCCTGAACTGAAGTCTCCAAGTATGCAATGGAAGCATAAAGGTAGCTCAAGCTTGCAGAGGGCCGAAACTGGTACAAGCGCTGGTAAAATGATCTGCGATTTGTCAACGAACAATTGAAGAATTAGGGGTAGAGACTATGCTCTCCTTCTTCCCCTCCCTTTTACTCTCTCGATTTTGCTAGATGTGGCTTCCATTTGTTTTCTGAATTCAAAGAAGAATTGAGAGGTCGAAGATTTGAGTCGGATTTAGAGGTCAAGAACACCATGATGGGTATATTAAACAAAAATGGTTTCTCAGAAGTTTATGACAAGTGAATAAAGGGATGGGATAGTTGACATTTTTTGAATAAATATTTCATCCTCATATTATAGCACCAGAGTCGTTGTATTCTAATACACCTTCGTATTAACGTATTAATTTATATCTGTTGGCATACCCACAGTCATGTGTTTGCAAAATTAATGAACAAATTAAGTGCACGTATCTGTAGTAGATCTTGATGTTTAGATCCTTTCTGTTGATTGTTGATTTA
Organism: Popillia japonica; assembly: GCA_004785975.1. NCBI lineage: Eukaryota > Metazoa > Arthropoda > Insecta > Coleoptera > Scarabaeidae > Popillia > Popillia japonica. The sequence continues at coordinate 26,529 of SMLS01064614.1, forward strand.
ATTGCAAAGTAATTAGTCAATCAATCATTCTTCTTTTTTAGTTTAGTTTGAGATTGAAGTAAAAGCACATATATCGAAATTCTGAGATGCTGTTTGTCTAGGTTTGCAAATGTACATATGTTCATACATCTAGGCTGTAGGAGCGGACATTCCATTCATAAAAACGAGTGCTATATAGTAGGATTTCATAAACAATACTACTGGAGTATAGACTAATGAACGCAGGCGGAGATATGATACATTTTATTACAAAAGATCTCGCAGAATTGAGCGAAATTTCTGAATTTTTCATCCCACAGTACTTCGCTACATTTCTAGTACTGAATTATCTATCATCCTTCTTGCGAAGCTACTTTTGAATTACTGATTAACACGACCAAATTTGGATTTAAATAGCGTCATTTACTTTTCATGAATTACCGCTATGATTACCAACTTTTTTGTAAATAGATTTATTCTACTAATATATTTGGGAATCCCGAACCTAGATTTTATATTATTTGTATTTTGTTATTCCCGCCCATATTTCAACCAATGCAATTTGAGATGATAATTTCTTTGTATACATACAGGTTGTATTTGAAATAAAAGTAAAGACTATGAAAAATGCAAAGATATTATTTTATTAAGCTTAAATCCAAAACATTTTGCGCAATTTCCTTCGTAGACGCGAGAAAAAAATTACAAAGATATTTATAAAATATTCGCCGCGCCACTGTTTTAACAAATATGTATATCTAGGCGATATTTAGCATATGTGCAACGCACAATCAGAGTCGGTCTATTTCGAATGTTGAATGTATGTAGATGTTGCAGACATGGAACCAACAATTCTTTAGTAAAAAGGAAAATACGACTACGATTATAAAAATTGCAACTAAGAAACTATCTTTATTTCATAACAATGGTTTTACTTTTACTACATTTAAATGATTTTCCATCGTTGTTTAAAGTAATTCCATAGATTGGATATATTTAAAATAAAAGTTCCTTTATTAATTAGTTTCCAATAGTATGTATTTCCATACGTAATCACACTGATGTTATTGAACTCTTCATTCAAAGCTATTTAAAAAAACAAACACATCAGCGTTATTTCGTAGTTTTTATAACATCGACAGCTGTTTTTGCGATGTCTTGCGTTACGTTGATCGAGGTAAACCTATTCTCGATTCATAGGCGGCACATATTACAATTTGTAAGGGAGATTTTAATTTTGGCATTCACGTCGTAATTGAACAAACATTTTTTGGATTTATATTCTACATAATTGTATCTTACCATTCTTAATATTTTTTACTATTATTTCAAATACACGCTGTAAGTATATGTATATTATTTTTTGTGAGAGTGTTCTATCTTGGCAAGTAGGTAAAGAGTAAGGAGGTCAACCTGCTTCAGTAACTTAAGTTAATTTAAAATATGTACATATCCGACACACACATTAATTAACGAGCACTTATGTTAAACCATCAATTATGAATTTTTTGTATATACAAATGGCATTGTAGTTATTGTACTCATTATTGAAAGTTTAGTTACATATTAATGCTAAAAATAACCTCCGTTAAGGGCGCTAAGACCCGAACCGATTCATTTTGTAGTATGTTAAAATCATGTTTAACCCAACCACCGTTAGCTTCCCAGAATTTAGAAAGCCATTTCAATCGCCTGAATAAATTTGTCAATTTGTCAATTATAAATATTTTTTAATAGTATAAAAATAAATTAAGGACAAGGCAAATAATTTCTTGTTATGTTGGCATGCATACTATTTTAGTCTTACTGAATTGATATAATTATATATGTACATATACATGACGTGACGATGGCTTATTAGGCGTAAAATACAAACGCAAGAGAATTTTAAAATTGAAAATTGTGGTTGGATACGGCAGAATATGAACCATTATTTGAAAATATTTTAAAATATGTAAATACGTGGAATACGCATGAGTTTGAAGTAACTAACAAAACAAAACAGGCTCTAATGGTAAGTAGAAACCTCGCAGGAAATAATTAGGGATAGAACCCAAATATACTGCTCTGGATGTATAAAGCAAAAGTGAGACCAATGATCACTTTTGGAGCGGTAGCTTGGAGGAAGGGAAGTAATCCGCCAATTGCAAGAGCTAATCGCTCTACAGTGCAAAGATTGGTATGTATGTATGTCAGGGTTTCCCACGGAACTGTTAGCTAGTTAGAAGTTTTCGGACTTAACAAACAACTTCAGTTTTGAAAATTTTGGTTTCGCAATAATTTGGTACTTCCCCTCTTTCTAAAATATTTTCAAGCTTCTTGCACTTCCGGTTAACTGAAAGTCGCCACGAACTTTGTTATTTTAAATGGAACACCCTATATATTATCACGTTTTTGAATTCAACATCAAATTCTATGACGGTTACAACTAGGGTTTCTATACCTATCTTCTGTTTTAAAGATATTACGATTTTTATAAAAAAATTGACATTTACACCGTTATATTTAACTGATTAATTGTCACTTACTGCAAGTGCTAGAGGTTTGATATTTTAAAACTGCCAAATACTAACACTGTTTCACCAAAACGTTATATCATACAGGATGTTCAAAAATTTATGCTATATAAAACAATTTTTAAAGTTGTAAAACTATTTTTTTTCAAATAGAACAACTGTCCATTTTGACACTGTTGGACGAAAAATTCGATTCCTCATCAATTTGCTGTAACACTCCCTATACCTATCTCCAATAGTTTTCTTTCCAATAGTTTACTTTCTGTTTGCATTTTATTTATTAATGCTTCCAAATGGCGGAATATTTTATATAGTAAGCTAAGTAATTCAAATAATCGGAATTTCCTTACATCTCATATCGGTAAAAATGCTTATTTCTTCTGTTTGTTATTCCCTCATTACTGAATTTTGATTCGTCATTCCAAATTATTTTAGACAAAAAAATTATATTCTTGAAGTCTAACGAAAAATATCCCACACAATTCATTTCTTTTCACTTCATCTTCCTACCGGAAAGCTTGTACTACAATCTCCTAATTAGGATGCATCTTATTCGGTTTCAGATTCCTGTGGACCGATGATTGTGAAATGCCCAAATCTTCAAAAGCAGCATAAATTTTAAATACATATTCTGATTTGAGTAAATTCCAATATTTTCTTTTATTTTGTTTATAAATCACACTATCCGCTATTTGGAAGCACTAATAAATAAAGTGGGAATAGAAAGCAAACTATTGGAGATAAGTATAGGAAGTGTTACAGCAAGCAGACTTACAACTGAATTGCATCGAACAGTGTCAAAATATACAGGGCGTTCCATTTGAAAAAATTGAGTTTTACTACTTTAAAAATTGTTTGATATACATTTTTGAACACCCTGTATGATATAAGGAAAAAAATGATACTACGTTTTGATGAAACAATGTTAGTATTTGGCAGTTTCAAAATATCAAACCTCTGGTAGTTATAGTAAGTGAGAATTATTCAGTTAAATATAACGGGGTAAATGTCAAAATTTTTATAAAAATCGTAATATTTTAGAAATTGTTGAAGATAAGTATAGGAAACCCTAGTTATAATCGTCACAGAATTTGATGCTGAATTCAAAAATGTAATAGTATATAGGGTGTTCCATTTAAAATAACAAAGTCCGTGGCGACTTCCGGTTAACCGGAAGTGCAAGAAACTTGAGAATATTTTAGAAAGAAAGTAAGTACCAAATTATTTCGAACCAAATATTTTCAAAACCCAAGGGTTTCGTTAAGTCCGAAAACTTCTAAGTAGCGAGTTCAGTGGGAAACTCTGTACAACTGGGGTAATAAGAACCTGTCCAACTGCAAATATTGAAGGGGTACTAAACTTTACTCGTCTCCACATTTTGGTGGAGCACAGTCAGAAAGCCCACACGTAGAATGATCGGGAAAAGATTAGCTAACTATATACCTCAGCATACGGAAGGTGAGGACACCTGGTACATGCACCGCGACGAGTTGCCAAGGAAGTTCAGCTTTGTGCAAAGATATATACTACAAAGATTAGTACCGAGCGAGTGGGAAAAGTTTATTAATGAGCATTTTCCTAGTGGGTATCGTAATATAACAACATTAACCAACTTCAAATACATGTAATGTATGTATGGTGTATCATAAATATTGATTTAGTGTTAATAATATGTGATCTCATCAAATATGTTTCATATTAACTTTCATAAAATTTCATTTCTCAATAGTACGAACCTAGCGATTTAACATTTTCATGATCATCGAATTTTTTCTACAGGACCGAGTAAGAGATATGATTGATAGGCGTAATAGAATATTGGGTCGTCATGAAATGAAATCGATGGTAATGTAATTCACATTGTGTCTTCAGCAATTTATTCAGCATGAAAGAAATTTAAATATCAACGTATTGTTGCGGACATACTTTTTGTACAACCTACAACTCAATCAAACAAGGAAGTATTATTTATTATATAGAATGAATGACGTTCAGCGTTGCGTTCTACGTTGTATCGTAGTGTAAGGAACGAGTAATTAAAATTATAATTACACACATAAGCCGATAATAAAAAATGCCACTTTTTCATTACCTAAAATTAATATTGAATACCATCAATCTATATACCGGATCGACGAAGACAATAACAGACAAATTGTTTCTCCTAATAAGCAGCAACCGATGCGCTACAACGTATAGTGTAGTAGAGTACCGTACAGATAATAATTCCCCATGCGATGATGAGAATTAACAAACATAATTACCGAAATGAAAGGAATGGTGGCCGTAGGTACGCGATTCCTTTCGAAAGTGTTCCTCGTTGGATCCGCACCACCGTCCAATTGGAAATGTCTATCTCAGTCGGTACAATAATGCAATGGTAATAATCTATCATTAGTAATTAACGGGTCATAGATGGTTGGAGAGATTACGTTAAACAGGTTGGTCGTATACTGCCGCCACGGTTCATGGCTACGCTGATCGGCGAAGAGAACTAGTGTCATTCGGTTCTGGGCCGCGCTATTAAAAAAGCTTTATAAAGAGATAAACAACATTAATAGGTACTAAATGTTTATCTAGACGAAACAATACAGTAATTTAATTCCCATTAATTTCAGCTCCGAGTTATATTCTATACGTATCCACATATTTGACGCTGATCAATGTGAAAGATGATACTGGTATAAAATTATCGGAAATAAAAAAAAGGACTAGCCTGGTATTTATTACACTCGCTTACTGATTTCTATTATTAGAACTTTAAGTTATATGAATCCCACGACCAGCCCACGATGAATGGGTACATGATAATTTTGCAGTTAAGTCTATATTTTTTATTAAACTAAAGCTAGATATCGTTCTGACGGATTCTTGACGAACGATGCGATAGTTCAATAAAACTGAGTTGAGGCAAACTACTGATGATATATTTTACATTATAAGAATTAGGATTTCGTTGTTCCTAGACAAAATCAAAACATTGCAGTTCATAAGCTATGAGGAGTGCTTCTTAAATTAGGATTTTGTAGTGCGGAGGAATTAACTCCATTTGGAATCAAGACTGTTGGAAGAATAACATTAGAATAAAGACCAATAATAATATTACACTCTCTGACGTTACAGTGTCTAATGCTCTTAATGAACATTTTACTTCTTTCGGTACAACTGCCCGTTCCTCCTCTGCTAGTTTTGACTTTTTGTATGATCTTGTACATTTGAATTATAAGTCTTTATTCTTCCGTCCTTTGTCACTGGCAGAAGTAGGCACATTAATCGATAAATTAAAATGTTCGAACTCCAGTGGTTTCGACAATATTCCAAATAACTTAATAAGAAAATGTAAACAAAGTTTAAGTAAACCATTAATGTATATCATTAACTTAATCTTGTCAACTGGAATATTTCCTGAAAAATATAAATTAGCCATCGTGCAACCAGTATTGAAAAGGGGGGATCCCAATGATTATAATAATTATATGGCAATTAGTTTGTTAACAGGTTTCTCTAAACTTTTTGAAATTGCCGCAGAAATGCAATTATCCGCATTTTTTACAGAAAACAGTCTTCTATTACCATGTCAGCATGGCTTCATAAAATCAAGAAGTACTCAAACTGCGCTATGTAACTATCATTATAAAATCGTAAAAGCTTTGGATGACAAGGGGTTTGTCGTAGGATTGAGTATTGATTTGAGTCGTGCTTTTCATATGGTCAATCATGAGCTTTTATTATGTAAGTTAGATAGGTATGGAGTAAGTGCACAACTCTTGGAAAAGAACTGTTATACTATAGATGAATTTTTTATGTAAAATATTTTTACGTTGAGGTATTAAATTGGTTGTATATTGTGCATGTACTATTGTATAATATCTACACTGACAACATTTGTAATAACCTAATTGCAAATACACGTATATTATTATTATTATTATTATTAATATGAAGAGGTAATGTGTGCCATCGTCTATATGAACCATTTTATTTCTTCTACAGTTTGACTGGCGCCTTCCATGGATTTAAGAAGGTGCTCTTTTTCTTTCTTCGCACAAAATGTTATGGCATATAACTTTAACATAGCTAACTCGTTTTAATAAGACAATCCGCATGGGCAAAATCTTTGGCATCTGTCTGTGCGTCTTCTTCGAATTTCCAGTTGCAGTTCAAATTTACTGAAGATAAAAGAAAGATACCTACTGAATACTGTTACGTAATAGGTAGTTTTCTTAAATGGGTTTTCTTGCACTTCACTAAAGTGCTAACAAATACGTTTGAAGCACCTTGGAAACACCTTTCTTTTTGTTTCAGTTCTTTCAATCTGCTGGTAAAATAATAAGGAGAACTGTTATCCACATATTGTTTTAATTTACTTAGCAATGTTCACTTTTGTACTCTAACTATTATTCGACAAAAACAGGTCTTTGTATTTTATAGACAATTGTACGAGTAAAACTCGTGTTATATTATTATTACTGATATTTTGACATTTTAATTTTATTATTACTATTATCATTACTATTACCTTAATATTATTATCATCATTACTATTACTGCCGCTTTCAGACTTTTATGTTCATGTTCTTTTTTAATTTGGCGTTTCCCATATCATGTTTCATGATCTTTGGAAATAAAGGTTACTGTATATTTAGTTTACTTTATGTATTGAGGTACGTGTGCGACGGAAACATCTACTGCATCTGCCGCCCACTCAACAGCGTAATTATTCCACGTAGAACTTTCTTGCGTTCTATAAAGTAATTGATGTACCTAATGCTTTGTTGGAGTGGAAATACATATCTAACAGAATGAGGCACGCTCTACTGCCAAAGCAAGATTTTCCTCTATTCCTGGAAAGGATTATAAATATTATGGCATCGCCTATGAGATGTTGCTTGGCGGATGGCATTTATCGCAAATTCCCGAAACTGATGCGGGAACAGACGCAGGAGTAATCGCGTCAAGAGTCAAATACTCAGAGCCAATGTGAACTTACGCCAGCGTCTTCCATGTAGAAATTAATGTTATTGGAAAATGTGCTCAACTGAATTTTGATAGGAACTACCGGAAGCAAAGCGTTGCAATTTAGTGCGACATTGAAGCAGCCGTAATGGCGCAGATTCTAACACTATTAGATCACAGAGTTGCACTATGCTGAGTACCAGGACACACTGGGATCAGTGGCAACGAGGAAGCAACAAAGGCCACCACAACATCGTTTGTGGGGCCAGAACGGTTTTGCGGAATTGGGACCATAACCTATGAGGGAAAATTCAAAGACAGGGAGCAGAAACTCAGAGCCACCCAATAGAAAAATTTTCCTGATCTGAGATATTCCACAATATTCCTTGTAAACTTCAATGAGCATAGAACAAGGACTTTGATAGAACTAAGTAGGAACAAACTACGTGTGGGATTTCGTACAGGGCACTGTCATCTTGGGGAACACATGACAAGGATATGCTTGTAATACAATAGCGGCTGCAAGTTTTGCGGGGTGGATGACGAAAATCCGGAACACCTTATATCCAACTGCATGCCTATTACAGAAATTCGTGCCAGTTATTTTGATAAACATCATATTTCTTGTCATATTTCTCAACGAAAGATCATAAATATAAAAGTATTAAAACTCTTGATAAAAGGTATGTCTGAAAAACAATTACACTGAAAATATCACTGTATAAAGTTGTTCTTTCGTACTCTTTAACTTCGTGAAAGTCAGATATATAATTAACCTATGATTTACATTAATTAATTGTTGCCATCGTTGTGTTATGTTTCCAGATCAATATTTGTGAGAACAACTTTCCTGTTACATAATTTGTTGCTGAACATACTCTTTTTAAAATGTTACTTACTAAAGGCTACTTTTCCTGAATGTGTTCATTCTTTCTAACAGGTAGGGTTTATAATAAAAAAAAAGGCAATACGTAATTATATTTATGTTGTCTGTATATGTTGTATAATATTAACTGACAATATATGTACTTTTTATTACCGACACTGGAATGGATTCTTGTTTATAGCGTAAATCTATGTTGGGTTCAAACAAACGAGTAGAGATCTACTTTAAGTAGTTTAATTACTCAATGTGGCTGACGAAAAATGTTTTTCATTTTTCTATTAAGATGATGGTAATTGTATTTATTTCATATTATGGATATAATTTTGTACATCTATCAATTTTGAAGATAATTGTTGAAGAAGAAAAAAATCAGCTATTGCTAATATTAATCATTAAATCATCATCAAATATTAATTATTTCTAACCATGTATAAATACGTATTATTGTTTAACATTTTCAAGAGAGCATACCTAAACACAAATTCTTTAAAAAAAATATAGTTTTAGTTTTTAAATCGCCATCTACTATTAAAAAAATGTACTGTTTCATTCAAGTTACACATACAAAACTTTAGGAAAAAAATGAAGAAGGCTACAATTACCAATAGTCAATGTTGAACTTTCGCTTCAACCTTCTTAGGTTATCTTGGAGAACATTGAGGGACATTAATCAGTAATTGTAGTGAGTTGAAAAATATATAAAAGAAAAGTAGAACCTGTATGTTGATTTAGAGTCTATTCCAAGACATATATACTCAGTGACAATAGAAGCGTCACACCCAGAAAGAATCATTTCTTTAACTTTTTTGGCAATGTGAAAAAAAATTAGGTATACTGTGTTTGGTGACCCCGTAGCTGAATACATTTCTGTACACGTCTAGACATCAAAATGAGATGACTGATATCTGCTTGTGGTACCTCGTTCCAAGTAACTTGAACTTCGTTGATTAGCTGCGCCAAAGTTTGTCGAGGATGGTGCAAAGTGGATAGTCTCCTCCCCATGATATCCCACACATGTTCGAGGGGGTTTAAAGTCGAATAACGGGATGGGCACAGCAAAATATTAACGCTTACTTCTTGGAGAAAGTCTATAGTTCGACGATAAATATGGCGACATGCATTGTCTTGCTGAAAATGGACGTGTAGACTGCCATCTAGATATGGTAGTAAAGTTTTTTGTAGTACATCATCTACATAACCCGTCATACTGCCTCTAATAAACAGAACTGGTGGTCGGCTACCATCAGCAATAGGCCCCCCAAACCATTACTCCAACAGTCCTGTGTACATGCCTCTCAACAGTAAAGCCAATAGAGCGTCGCTTTCCACGCCACCGTCGTAGCCTTCTACGGCCATCATGCAGACCTACTCAAAATCACGATTCATCGCTGGAGACGACATTATACCATTCTGCTTCCCAATGTTGCCGTTCTCTGCATCAAGCATTGACGACAATGGTCCGCAGTCGAGGGAAGCACTAATCGTGGACAGTATAAAAAAAGTTCAAAGGGGCGACTGCGGCGATATAGTGTACGCGTATGAACAGGTATACCTTCGACGACATACACGTATTACAGTCATTGCAGGACAATTCACAAGATGGCCAATTTTGCGATAGGACAAACCAACATCTCGAGAGGAAACAATTCTATTTCTATCAAAGTCACTAATACGGTTATAATTTTGGAACTCATTAACTAAAAGTTAATTAACTACTACTACTAACTTAACTAAACTTTTCTATATTAGTCAGCTCCCATGAACATCCCATGAATCTCTTCGCAGAAAAGATAGAGATATTTTTTTCGCAAGATAAAAAGTTGACATTCTAATAATAGCATACTTTAAATATAGTAATTTTGATACGAAAAAGTTGAACAAATTACTCCTTCTGGGTGTAACACTTCTAATGTAACTGAGTATATTTTTACGGGCAACTGTAAAGTTTTTAGTATAAAACTGTAAGTCAATAATAAAAATATGATATATAACACAATATTTCAATATCTCAATTAAATTTGATACAAAATTCATTCATATCACTTTTTCCATCGTCTTTATATGCATAGATATATTCCAATAACAGTGCTAAAAGTATTAGATAATCATCTTTTTTCAAAGAAGACAAGAACAATTCATGTTTTACTATCCTGACTAAAATGTCAGTATAATTTATAGTAGTACATACCTACCTGTAAGAGATATGTGTAAATACTATATGTAAAACAACGATACTAACATCGATTCTAATCAGATCTTTATCCTGTGAAACTATTGGTATGCAAAACGTATTCAATAAGTACATGTTAGTTCGATCATCAATTGTGGAGGCAATAATAAAACGCAAGATAGTATATAATTAGAGTTACATAACCCGACATTAGCACGTAATGCTTTTGTTATGTGATTTTTTCGATGCCGATTGGAATCATCCTACGTTAACACCACCTACAACGATGGTTGTGTACTTCTCTTGATGCCGACGTAAGGGCACGGCCGCTAAGGAGGGGCCGTACAGCTGCCGGGGCTAATTAACACATTATACAGGTGTCAACCTGACGAACTCGTACAAATTATTAATAAGTAATTTGCCTCTCGCTGCGTGACATTGCTTCACTTTTGTTTGTTTTTTTACACGGCGTTGAATCGCTCGCTCAATTGTTCACCATTATGTAAGCATTATAGTTTTTTTTTTCGTTTAAATTGATTTCTTTAACAAATAAAATATATATAATATGTATGATGAAAGTACAAGAAAGTAACATTTATATCTCGAAAATTTACATTTCGATAGAATTTGTTTTTAATTTGCAATTAAGGTACACACCTTCCGAGGTATTAAAAATTATTTGACATTTTAGGTTTCACAATTTGAAAATTTGTAGTTTTGTTTGAATATGAAATTGTAAATTTTTAATACTGCTTATGTACATACATACATACATATGTATGTTGTTAATAAAGTCATTTCAATATTAACGTATGGAACATAAGTTTTGACGAGAAATATTATTACCAAAAATGAGCCAATCTAGTTACCACTGGGCTAGAAAATATGCTCGTTTATTAGTTATTATGGTTACATATTAGATTTGTCTGAAATAGTTTTACATCATGTCTTACAAGATTGGAATACCAAAGTCTATATATAATAATTTAGTTGCACGAGTACCTAAACGTGAGATTGCTAACATTTTACGAAACCAAAGCATTGAACTGTCAACCACTTGCCGCACCATTAATGAATGTGCGGAAAATCTGCCATGTATTAATTTACCGAAAAGTGGATGACATTCGGCACCGGCTCAAATAAACACACTTATTTAATCTACGTACACTTTAGGCCGTAGATTTGAAATTGCGCATAGGATTGTTGGCAGAATTTTGACTAAAAGTAGGCTAGAATATTGAAAAAGGAGAAAATGTCCGAAATACACCACACCCAATAGAGAGAATCTCCAGATGCTGCCAAATATTAAGGCGTCATTTTATTGGTAATGTAGTTATTGTTTTAGACGATGAAAAATATTTTACATTATCCAATTCGGAAATAAAGGGGTAACGATGGCTTTTACACGTCCAATATTGCAAATTATCCTGACAACGTAAAACTCAAAACGAAAGCGAAATTTGTCGACAATATTATCGTTTGGTGTGCTATTAATCAAGCAAGAATTTCGAGAACTTACGTTGGAAGAATTAAAGGTGAAGCTGTGCATGCAAACTTATATATTGATGTAATTATGATGTCTGGCCCGATGTAGCTCCATGCCATTATCTAATAATTCACTGGTTAACTGAACATAACGTGAATTATGTACCAAAGGAACACGATCCCCAAACGTACCCCAAGCGCGTCCTATCGAGAGGTTTTGGACACTACTGAGTAAACAAGTTTATGAAAAGGGTTGGAAAACCCAAAATGAATGACAGTTATAGGCCAGAATATTCTAGAAGATTCGAGAAATGAACATAAACATCGTCCAGAGATTGAAGGGGAGTATTTTATCAAAATTGGCCGCCATTCAGGACAACGGGCCCTTATCAGTTTTGCGAATTTAGTTTTTGTGTGACGCAATAATGTATAATAATTAAAAGTAACAAGAGGAATAATGATAAAACTATTGAAACGAAGTCATAAATAACTCGTATGTCGTGTATACTTTTATGTTGAAAATTTCTGTACCATACGGTATCCTTTAACTTGCCGATGAAACTCCACATAATTATAGAAACTGTTCGATAGACGAAGTAATAAGATCAATTGATTTGCGAGGTCAGAGATCGACATGCTAGTGCTTAAACTAACTCTGAAACGATTTACTAGACTATAGACATAGATTTCGTTCATATAATATTGTAGTATTTATTTAATTGGAGGCAGTTTTCAATAATATTTTAAAACTTTTTAATCGTATCTGCGTCTGTGAAATGAATAGTTTAGATTATCGAACTTCCAAATTGATTTACAATTATTTATCGCGTCCTATACAACTTTAGTCATTTCTTTCCCTTTTGTTCACGTTTTCGATGTAGATAACAAAAATTAAGCAAACGCGTTTTGCGACGGCGACCCGTCGCCTTTAATATTTACCGGGATTATTTTTCACTTAGTTGATAATTAATTATTGATTAACGGGTGCCGGTGAAAAAGAGGAAAAGCACGGGTGTCAGCAACGACAGGGACGTAGTAGCAGTTAGGGGCTGATATAAATATTACAGGAAACGCAAGTCTCCAAGAATCAATTTTCCTTTTGACGCGCGGGCAAAGAAATAAAGAAAGAAAGATGACTACGAGTCGGAAGAAGCAGAGAACTTCACCATGTAAGTGGATGAAGATGTTGAAGATGAAGAGTGAGAAGAACGAGAGTAGCATCAGTTGGGAAAATTACGCAGGGAGTTTGCCCGTTCCTTTTTTTATTAAAGAAATAATTAGTGACGAAAATGTTTTAAGTTAAAAACGAAAATCTTTCCGTTCGGGTAATAGGATGGCAGTAGAAGCGGCTCTACTACTCAAAGGCTTTAACCCCTTTATAGAAATTAGTGCGTGCACGTCGGTCTTATGTCATGTCTTCTGAAACAAAACGAAAGAGATGTTATACTTAAGGGACAGGTTATTCTTAGTTAGATCCGCTTTTCTCAAACTTTTTAGTAGAGAATTAGTTGGTTTTGTTAATATGTATATTGATATTATGATTATATTTTATATACCTGCTGGACAAACCACTATATTGACTGTACTTTGTAAGTACACTATCAATGGCATTGAAGCAACTGCAATTATTGTTTGTCGTTTGTCGTCTAACTACATGAGTGTAGAACAGGGTAATCCTCACTGGTGTGGCACATTTTTTGTATGATTGCTTAGGCTGTCACCTGGCGAAATAGTTCCAAGATCTGTAAAAGTAATTCAATAAAAGCGAAAATGAACGTGTTGCAAGAGTATGGAATGGAACTTAACAAAAACAAAACAAAATAAATGGTAGTACGAACATCTCACGAAACTAATATATATCTAGGATATAATAATATGGAGCCCCAATATATTCCAGGATCTGGAAGTAGAAATCCTTGAGCCGGAGCTTCATCAGAAAGAAAGAAGTAATAAGGAACACAAAACTAAACGGACATGCCGTGTTTAGACCTGTGCTTACATTCGGATGCAAAATATGGATTTTACCAAATTGTGCAGAAGAGCAAACTGCAAGCGACGGAGATGAAATACTTGCCAGGAGTCAGAGATGTCGTTAAAATTGACAGGATCAAGAATACTTAAATAAGAGAAGATCCAGACGTGCAACCAGAAACAGACAACTGAGTTTGTGAGGACACCTGAATAGAATGAAGAGCATAAGACCAGTAAAAGAAGTATGGGAGCTTAAAATGTACAAAAAAACGGAGAAGAGGGCGACCACTGTAAATGGTAAAAACTACATACAAAGGTAGTGCAATAGTATTACACATTACATTACATTCGCCAACGTTGTTGATAATTGCCTCACATTCTTTGGGCATGCTTTCCACTAACTTCTCTGCATTAGATGTTTGAAGAGAGCGCCATATTTGCGAACATCGTGAGATAGCTATTTTGCGGAAGAAACTTTATTTGAAGTTCACCTTTCATGATGTATCATACATTTTCGATAGGGTTCGCTTCCAGTGAATGTGCTGGCCAATCCATTGTTACTAGAGCATTTCCATGTTTGCAATTTGTGCAAAGGCGGTTGCGATATTTTGGGTCCTTATCTTCTACCAGTGTCCAAGTTTTATTTGAGCTTCCAAATCAGTCTTTTACCGATCTCACAAGTCCTGTTTTATACAGCTTAATCACCATTGTGGCGTTGAAGTTGCTACTGAAGATGTATATAGGCCCAAAACGTCGCAGCAAAACTGGGAAATGGAAAATGGTGTAGTAACCATGGATTGGCCACGACAGTGGCTGACACGAATCCTATCAAAAATGTATTATCCATGTTGAGACGTACACTTCAAGGAAAGCTTCTCACCATGTTCGCATAATATGGCGCTCTCTTTAAACATCGAATGCAGAGAGGTTAGTGGAAAGCATGCCCAAACAATCTGAAGCAATTATCAACAACGTTGGCGATTGAACTCCTTATTAATATAATGCGTTATAGTATATTGTATGTAGTTTTTAATAAATTTAATATTAAATTTTTAATTTTTGTTTTTTTTTAAACAGCCGCGACGTCCTTACTGGACAGACTATACATATACATATAGTATGTATACATATAACATGTCTACATTGTGTATATTGTAGTTTGTAGTTTACTAGCACGCTATTCTATCTGTAGCTTAGTTGGCGTTTATTCATCGAGCATATATCGTAGTTAGATTTGTCTTCACTAGACATCCATAGAATTACATATAATTAGACTGTCCGTCTTGGTCGCATAGCTTTATGATTTCAAAAGGTTTTGCGAAGCAAAAAATTTGGTGTATCTCGTCTGCCACCATGTATGTACATGGTTAGTAAAGATACCCCAGATATGGATATTATGGATAATAATGATACTATTTATTTTTTCTTTATGATTTGATTATAATTTAGAGACATCTGTAGCGTTTGAAGTTTATAATTACATACTTACAATCATCGAAGATCATTGGAAAATAAGTTTTGTAACCAATATGAACAAACTGCTGAATTTGTGTCATAATTACAGGATGTCCGTGATATACAAAGCATGCTTTTAAGGGATGATAGCTACAACGATTTAGAAACAAAAACATAAAATACGCCTTGGGTTTATCTGTAAGCGTAAACGAGAAAAGAAATTATTTCTCATGTCACAAACTTCGACGCATACTGTACAGCGGCAGCCGATCAGTGCAGGATTTACCCGACGATTACAGGCGTGTGTTCTTGCAAATGGGCAACACATCAAGCTTTTCCTGTAATACATTTTCTCCTGTCTCTCGAAAAGGTCCTTTTTAGGACCAGCAATTTATCACAAATAAAAGAAAAGAACTAAATTTTGTAGTAGCCTTTACGAAAGAACTTAAAGCATTGATTCATTGCACTATTCTTACATTCTCTCAGCTTCATTTACATTTACGAAAGTTGCTATTAAACACGCTCTTTTTACTCTAACTTCAAACATAACATCTATTTTATTGTCATAACATTATTAAAAAAAAACTCAAAGATACCTCTTTCCTATTTATCGGATATTTTTAAAACGTATGGCCATTGACTTCGTACGATACAATGGTCTAATGTAGTTCAAGGTCGTATAAGCATATGTTGCTGCGCTTGCATGTGTGCTTCTATTGAATACGTGTACAGGTTTCAGTTTCAAAGTATTAAATAATTCGTTTTCATCGTTGTTTTCAGTTATTTTCAACTCTAAATTTTTGATATGGTTTCGGGTTATTTAAGAAGCAATATGGATGAGTTTTCTTGTACAGTTTGACCAAATAAGGTTTTTAAGAAATAATGTTTTTTCTCGTTTACGCTTACAGATAGACCCAAGGTGTATTATATGTTTTTGTTTCGAAATCGTTGTAGCTATTATCCCTTAAAAGCATGTATATCTTGGACACCCTGTATATATTATGTCCTATTATTAACTGAATCTCAAATTCTTTGACATCGACTAACATTAATATCTAAATCCGACAAAGTGCCATGTTAGATATTATCAACGGGGTCATATATTGTGTATATAACACATTAGATTTTTAAATGAAAGTATTTGCCACAAAATCTGTTTTTTTGTACTTTATTTGTCTTAAGAAATTATGAAAAGTTCAAAAATCTATGATTGTTTAAGTATAGTTTCTTAGGAATACCCTAAGTTGAAAACTCAACAGCAGTCTGCGATATACTAACTCAAGTGAATCGAAATCGTTGGCCCGTTGTTAGATTATATTCCACACATGTCCTATAGGTGATTAGCACTGCCATTATTAAAAACACTAAATACATAGATTCTGGTACAGTATCTGTTGAAGAATTAACACGAAAGCATCGTATTTAATACTCTTTGAATATACCGTAAGTTAGAACAGTAAGTGGTTTTATAGAAAGCTATAAGTTCGCTCTCTAAACAGGACATGTATATATTCTACGATTATCAAGAGTCTAGGATCAGATTCGTAATTAAAAGCAACTAGAATTTCTTCGTTATTCCAAAGCAAGCTGTCGTTGTACGACTTCAGCAGCGCAGTTGCATAATCTAGATAAATAACGAAATAAATTGTAATTGCAAAATAAGTTTTTCATCTATTACTAATTTCTTATGTTGATAAACAATCCTTAAGAGCGACAAGTAAAGTTTAGTTGGATTACCAAATATATTATTACATATTCTATATTCATAAGAGTTTAATACTTGACTTTGGTATGACCGTACGTGCGACGACAGATTGTACCAAATATCGAGGATTTGTCACGTGATGAGCGGTCAAAGCGTGTTAGCAGGCGAATAAGTTAAGTGAGAAAAATGGTAGGTGCGGAAGTCGGTTTTTTGGACAAGCAATTATTACAAATAAGGTTGATCAGCAAACGACATACCTACACATTTAAATAATGCCCTCATACGCATAACCGAGAAGAAAAATGGAGACGCGTTTTGTTTTGTTTTATGCCCCACTGTTTTATTTTTACAACATCGGAAAAGTACACACAGTACTTTTCAAGCAAAAAGGGTTTAAGCAAGAAATAAATGCACAACAACAAGCAGATCTGCACAAATAAACTGATGAAATTAAACGAGAGAATAAACGGACAAATATGAAAAACAAGAACTAAAAGATGAGCGAAAAAGTGGTTGGAAGACTCATAGAATTCTACGAAAAGAAAGAAAAAAAAACAATGTGGTGATAAGCGAACTTAGCACGGCTCTGAGGCATTGATGGAAAAAACGAACAAATCCCTACAAAATATCTAGACATTTACATCTAAGTGAAAAAGGTCACAAAAATGACAAAAAAATGTGGTTGATTTAATTGGATAGCGCAGAGGGGAAGGGGGAAAATAATGCAAAATAAAGCAAAAAAACGACTTTGTAGGGAACAGCTATTTACAGTAAAACCTATGTTAACGGACATCTGTATATATCGGTCACCTGTGATAACGGCCAGCTTTAACATTGCAAAAACCTACTATACGAGTATTTCCATATATACACGGCCGCCTTTACAAAGCGGCCACGGCCAGACGATTCCAATATTTTATGGCATAAAAGCAATATAATTTACCTCGCAATAACGGTCGTCGTCCGTATTGAAAATTTTAAAACTCACGTATTTGTTGTTCAGTCTAAAGAAGGTGACAAAATTTACTTGTAAGGGTTTATTAGTTATAATGAAACACGATAGAATTATTTTACAACAGCAGCTGATTGTAGAAATTTTCGAAAACGCCTGTTCATTCGATCAGTTTAAGTTTATCGTTGTGTTCATGAAGTGTTTGAATATGTTGCTAAAACGGAAACGTTCGTCACTGACAGACAAAATTGATATTATCGAGGAGAGTGACAAATATAATTTAAGTTTGCGGAAGTTAGCCGAAAAATTCAGATTTGGAAAAACACAAATTAACGATATCGTAAAAAACAAAAGTGATATTAAAAGAATGTATTAAGAAGCTATTAATTTGAATCAGAAACGGAAATTCCCTAAAACGGGTGGAGTAGCAGTGGATCAAGTTGTGTATAAGTGGTTCTGCATGGCTGGAAATAAAAACATTCCCATATCTGGATCATTGATTAAACAAAACGCGCTAGAGACAGCAAGAAATTTAAACATTGAGAATTTTGCTGCTTCAAATGGTTGGTAGAATGTTTCTGTCGAAGGCACAATATCACTTTTAAATCAATTTGTGGTGACTCCGCTAATGTAAATTTGGAAGATGTAGAAGCATGGACATATAAACTACCATAAATTTTAAAGTATTATTCCCCGAAGGATATATTTAATGTTGATGAAACAGGTCTGTATTATTGCGCCATGCCAAATAAAACTTTTGCATTAAAATACGATAAATGCAATGGCAAAAAATTAGCAAAACAACGGTTAACTATTTTATTCTGCGTAAATATGGAAGGCGACAAAGAAAACCCTTTAGTTATTGGAAGAAGTACAAATCCTCGGTGTTTTAAGGGAAATCATATCGACAAATTACCTTTAGAGTGGGTGCATAACAAAAAGGCTTGGATGACATCAGATCTTATGACAAAATGTATACACATTTAGTTCACTTATATATGTGTCTCCGTATTCTCTATTTTAAGTTTAAATAAAATCATTTAAAATAATGCCCAAATGAATTTTATTTCTAAAAGAAAAATAATAGCTATCATGTGAAAATATTTGCTTGAAATTTGGCGTGCGTAATATCCATCCCCTGTGTTTTTTGCGGACACCTTTGAATAACGGCCAACAATTTTGATTTTTTCAGTGGCCGCTATCCACAGGTTTTACTGTACATTGATGGTGATTTAACTACGAAGGAAAGAGAAAAGCAAAGGCAGATAAGACTTACAGCAAAGAAAGAGTAAAGGCAAGATCAAATGGTTTAGATCGGCTATAATAAGATATGCATAGGTGGAATAATATGGCGATGGAATAAGGAAAAGCAAAAGTGAGAAACTGCAAAACAGTAATAGACCGAGACAGGACAGCCCAACAAGTACGGACCAAGCAAGTAAACGGGAAACAACAAGTGAGAATCAGTAAGATATCAAAACAAAAACTTTCGGAAAGATTTTGATGATATGGAATTGCAAGAACCTAAACCGTTAGGAGAGAAAATATTAGAAATTGGGGATTACCTGTTCATGAACAGCGGGAGCAAGAACAGAGTATTTGGAACGGATTTTGCGAATTAAGAACAACATACGAAATGTATTTGACACCACAATTAGACTGAATATCAATGTCGAGGATGCGAGGGCAGTATCAGTGTTCTTAAACAAACATACACCGAGTGAGGAAAGACATTTTATACTGAGTGATGAGTAATGTTCAAATATGATGGAAAGGTACTGGTAAAATGTGTACATGCATGAGCTGACAAAGAAGATATGGCTACAAGAAAGAATCCCACGATTCTGGTAACAACCAGATATATGTATATCCCATATACATATAAGAAAGGGGACAGAAAGGAATTAAAAGGGCATGGCGCTGCTCAATGTAACATATAACATCCTAGCCATGTACATATGTGCTAGGATAGAAAATGGAAACGGTAGTAGCAGAGTATCAATGCGGTTTTAAGAAAGAAAGAAGTACGATGGACCAATTGCAAATTGCAAGAAATATACGCAGAAAGGTATGAACATGAAACTCAGAAATGGGTAATATTTATAGACAGGCATAGGACAGAATGAAGGAAAGTGAATTGTACAAGACCTTATAAGAATTAGAAATTTTTCCAAGGCTGATACGAATGATAAAAATGATATTGATTTCGTATAAACTGTGGCAAATGTGAGGTCCCACCTGTAAATTTAAGATGATTAAAATAACCTATGCAAACTTGAAGTTTGTTAAGTGTAAAGTAATGTTGGCTTTATTGAAAATATAGAGCCAATTAGGCGAACATTCTTCCAAGTGTAATTATCTTGTTCATTACCCATCAAGTAAAGGTATATGAATAATTTATTTGAGAATCACAAAATGTAACATTTTTTGAAATCCTTTGTTTATAGTTATTTATTGCAACTAACGTAACATTTTTTAAATTAACATCAGCCTTAATTAATATGATTCTGGTGTTAGTTTCAGTTGATATATTAACGCTACGTATCTTTCCAAGATAAACTCATTTTTTTGCTGTTTAAAACAGCAGCGTAATTCATCTTCTTTGAGTTTCAACGTACCCCTTTCTTGGTTATGTATAGATACAATTTTTTACTTTTTAACAATGCTCAAGTACACATCCATTTTCCGGACTTAAATTTTATAAAATGATCTAGATGAATGTATCTATTTGTTTTTGTTACTGTATACGTAAGCATATCTAACGTAAAACATTAACCGATAGAGGGAAGATACGGCGTGAGTGTTTAAAATCTGATGGCGTTATTAGCAAAGTTGGCGGCAATCCGAAAGCTTTGGATAAGCATATCCTTTTAATTATTCCTATCCATCTTCCACATCTTTAGAATGATACTCGGTACTTAAGAATGTGACGTACTTTTTCCGTTTCCATTTGTTTGAAAATCTCATCCTTGAAAATTAATGACTGTTTCTAATTTTGTTTTTGCTTTGAAATGTGCGCGATATCCATAATTATTTTAAGACCGTGACAAATTGCCTAAATTAATTATGATTAGGGTTCAAAGAAATCAATTAGAGAAAACAGTGACAGATAAAATATGCGAATAAGAAATATCCACCTTGGAACGTCCCCTTAATCAATCATATCCGCCTTACGAAATCCGGGCGGCAAGCATGTTAAATAATACCCGGAATGTTATTCCGTAGCAATCGGAATCGCATAAAGTTTTTGAACATACACAGGTCGAAGAATAGCGGTTGGAATATAATCGCTAAAAATGGAATGGTCGTGAATTGGAAATAATTTTTATTTACTGTATTAACAAAACAGGCAATTCCAGTATATAGGTACCAGTGGTTTAAACTTTTTCTGTGTTCTTTATTACTTATTGCTTTTCTTCCTTATAATTATATAATTCCCATACTTCATATTTCTCTCAATACAGTAGGGATAATTTGCATTCGTGCAAAAGTACCAAAAAGTAGCCATACAGATTTTTCAATTTAAAGAATCCTCTCAAATTCTAATACAGTTAGTGGTAAGAGTGTGCAAAGACTTATGCCAATTTGAAGAAGACTAGTGATGCTATTAGTAGCAAAGCTGTTCAAATATGAAGATTTGATTTCATTGGAGAAAGAAATTTAGCTGTCGGTGGGAACTAAACTTACACAAACTGCAGGTTTTAAAGTATGCTAACGACAGATATTTTTGACCATGAACTAGTTTTGAGAGTGATTTACTGGTTAATTATAAGTTAGCCTGGAAATAGTCGGTCTGGTTGAGGGCTGGTACTGAACGGCTACTGAAAATTTGGTTGAAGGGTACGATCTCATTTAAAGACTAGTTCAAACCAAACTTACAGCTAGCTGCGCTGTTTTAAAACCAGCTCAAAATCGCTGGTATTTGCCGTTTCGTTGTTTCGAGACTTGTTATTTTGTTCTGTGTTTGAATTCCATACATTATAAAGTTTTCATATAAACAGAACAAACCATTAAAACGACGTTTGCATGGATTATTCTATGAGGGCGCTGGCTTTCCTTGATATCTCAAAATGGACGTGGCTTAACTTACTTAATGTTTTTTCGTCCCAAAGAGCTATGTTTTCTACAGAACAGTACGCGCTCAATGCTTTCGATTTTGCCACATTTGGCTTTGTCGGTCTTAACAGAGGCTAGTGTTATTCTCATTCTGTTGGGAGACTTCCAAATGATCCAATCATGATATAGGCCGGTGGCGTCTTCTTTCTTAAGTGGTGGGTTGTTCTTACGTAATCATTTTTATAAAGGATTTCCGAGATCGGAGTTTGCTTGGTCGTTGAGACTCACCATAAAGTGGGTGGCGGTTATCGAACATTTGTTTGAACTTCTCAGTGTGTTCAACCGCTTTGTGCTGTCGTGGAGAGGTCGCAAACCCGGAGGCTATAAGGCTATATGGTTGTGGGAGGCTTGTTGGTTTAATACATCCAGTTATTAAATGTCGACTTCTTTCGCATGGCTCGATCAGCACTATTCGGGACAGGCGTCTTCTCCTGCCGAAAAACATAGAGCTCATGCAGTTTTTCTTTGGACCGAGAGGTTTTTAATCCATTTGCTTCCAATTACCTTTCTCAGAATTTTCTTTCTAACGCCTTTGGCGAGATTGCTGACCGCAAGATATTTAGATTTTTCTATGTATTCCAGTAAACTGTCTCTTCAAATAATTTAGCTTAAATCAATAATGAAAGACAAATAAAATTTGGCCAAGAGCAACAACTTTCGGTAGAGAAGGATGGTTTGGAATTGGATGGTTACTTTAGGACCTCATTTTTATTTTGAATGCCAGTTACGATTTTGTTTCCAAATTACAGTAGAAATCTGCAAGGGCATAGAAAAATTGTGCTATCAAGATTCCTTCATGTCCACTTAACAGCAATTTGCAATAATTAACACTGCTACAATAGGAAGCTAATGCGGGTAGTGATGTAACAGAAAACTTTTGATACATCTAAAGATACACGTTATAAATATGGCGGCAGCAGTACATGTTATGATGATACTACGGCACTTTGCCAAAATAAAAATTTGTAAGGCAAATACAAGTTTAGGACTTCTATAATAAACATCTACATATGTTGTCCATAGTAAAAGCTATAAATCACTTTCGTCTTTCGGCATGCATGGAAATAACACAGATATCAACGTCTTATTACATTTCGAAAATAAACTTACCACCGAAAACAAAAGCGTACATACAATCGAGTTAGTATAGAAAGAGTGAGCTTCCGCATTCCTATTCCTCCTTCTTATACTTCTTTGCCTGTCACGAAGCCAGAAATAGGCTAGCATCAGCTAGGACTAATGACGCTCTTGCCAATCTACGAACAAGAAGACGGAACGAAGAATGGTGATGGTATGATCGCCTTCTCTACTCTCTCATCTGAATACAGAGGCAACCGCAGAGCGACCTATTACATTCCAACAATCTTGCATTAATGAGTGGAGTGTACACAGTGCCGCATATTAAAATTCTCACACGCCATAAGAAATGTGGAAGAAGAAGAGTCAGGGTATACGATCGATACAAGACTTAATGAGCCCAGCGAAAGAAGGCGGCTTGTGAAGGGAAATGAGTGAGGTCCCGGATGCCAACCGAAAGGGAGCCTAAGCACAGGAGGGCGGTTGTGGAAATGGTTCAGACGTAAGTACGGGTAAGAAGGAGGAACACGCGAGCAGTATTTAAAAGAAGGGTGAGGACACATACACACACACGCATGCAACGAAAATCTTTTCACTTTAATTAGCTTTTAGATATTCCCCTCATCTTCTTCCGCATTCGGTGAAGTTTTCGTGGTGCTTTCTTTCACTCATAGGAAGCCGATGGTGGTAAAAAATATCTGCTTACCTTTTATTTTAGCTTTCTATGCGTTTACACTCTTATGTAATGAATTCGAGTACCATGAAATTTATGCCATAGAACTGCCGCATATTGCCGCAAGAAGATAATTGCAATAAGTAAGAAATTATTAATTAAAAGATAAATTTGTACATGTAGTGTAAAGGAGCAATTCTCTATGGTTACGAGGATATGTGAGTACATATAGAGGCCACAAGTAATCTCTTCTACACTGATATTGAAATAGCTTACATCCTAATTTATCTGCTTTTGCCATGATAGTACGAATTTAACTAAAATGTAGGTTCCTCAATGACGATCAGACCGAATTTTTATCAGCGATGAACATAAAATTGCAGTTATGACAATCACTATCAAAGTTGATAAAAGAATAGCGATTCTGATGTTAGATTATCAGATCTGACTGAGCAAAATAGTAGTCCTGTTACATTCAAATGTATTTATAGTTCAAGCTGAAGTATTTGTATTTTTCACCTGCAGTTAGCAAGCTAAATCCCCAGTTGTATCTTTTCAATTGTTTAAGGTATAGAAACAAAAAAAACTAAAAATAGAGAGCAAATAACTAAAAATATTAAATGATTACAGCGGATACAAAATGTGAAATAAATTATTATCATTATTCGATACAATTCTTGAACAAGCCAACAGACAGCATTACTGTCAAATTGAACCGCGAGCGGTCATTTAGGATTCAGAGGGATAGGAGCTGATGTTCATGGTCCCAAGACCAACCTTTCTAGGGACCTTGAAACATCTTCAACAATTTCCCATGTGGAAATACACGCCAGAATCTTTGGACCGATAGCTAAATATCTCTGAAAACTCTATCTTTGAGTTTAAATTGGTTTGGGAATGTCGGATGAAAGTGACGCAATTCGCTATAAAAAAAACGGTATCTCTGATTTGGGTTCTAAAGCAGACCAATACTAGAGAAAATCAAGAAGGAACTTCAAAGCTGGGAAGCTAAAGAAGTGGCCTCCTTTTGGTGGAAAACACCCGGTCAAACACAAATGAAGAAATTTAGCAACTTCTTGTCAAACAGAAATAAAAAATATCCCTCTAAAATATTACCTCAAAAGGATGGGTAAAATCGGTCAAGTAACGTGTCAATTTTACGAACTGGGAACTGAGCCAGTCGATCAGATACTTCGCCAGTAAAAAGAATTAGGCCGGCAAAGCTTTCAGCATTTAAAACACGCGACTCTAAAGATTAAAGCCTTGTCACCAAAAGTAATTCGTTAGGACCGTTGGATTCGAAAGATATCTAAGGAACAAAGCATTCACAATAGATTAATAGGTCGCAGTGAAGAGTGGTAAGCGACACCTTCTTCTACAGTACAATACAACACAAGATATATTTCTGTGAATGTTTTAGGTAAGTTAGTGTTGATTAATTGTTTGATACATTAGTGATTTTTTGCATAGCTTGTACTGTTTTTGGTAGAGCAACAGTTAAATAGAGCGGAATTGGGCATTTAACTTGTTTATCTATTTAGCTTAGAACTTAAGTCACAGCCTAAGGAAAAGTGGCTCGAGTGGTTATCCAGGACAAGGTTGCCTCACTTGCCTATATACGATCTACACAATGATCCAATGGGCAATATGTCGCGATATGCCGGTAAGCTCTATCTCCTCGCTGGAACTTTTTCAAAATTTTCAAAAATCGACGCACTCGAGTATTGTTTTTGGAGGTTGTCCCTTTATTTACAGAGGTAGTTTCCATTTTCCTAATATGTACTTACCTCTAACACTGCTAGCAATGCACTGTAAAACTCAATCTCTGTTTCACAGTTTTTTACTTTGTTTTGTATCTAAGCTTGAGTTAGATTTTCTTCAATCATACTTGTAGACAATTGCATGAGCCTGTGTATATTCTACAGGACTCTTAAATTTTATTTTCTTGTCGAACAGTCTGAATTGATCGCATTTTGTGAGCATAGGACTTTACCGTTTTTCCGTTCATACTAAAAAGAGAATCAATCGTGCATTGAGCAAGCAAGGCTTCGTGTAATAAGCTGACTTCATAACAAAAGATGGGCAATTACGTCCACTTTGAGTGCAATTGTCTGGATAGTTGCGAAATTCTACAGATATTAGTATAACTTGCCGCGATGCTTGTCAATTCGTTAGAGTTGGAGTAGGTATCAATCGTCTTTTTCAGTATAGAAATCACATTTGGCGCATTTGAGGCTCTTGACTCTATTCCTTCATTTTATTTTTGCTCTTGATGTGAAATAGTTGGTCGTTTAGTCGTTGCTTCCTCTACTTTGCTTTGTTTTGTTGTAGCTTTTGTAATGGTAATAAAATTACAAGAGCCAATTCTCATATGTTGGAGTACATTTTTGAAACTTTTATTATTTTATGTATCTTTCTATAAATATAACGAAACAACAGAAGAAAAGCTAGATAAAGTTACCGTGCTTGAAACAGATTTAAGAATTACACAATTATACGCAATGGCGCAATAGAAAACTTCCAAAACACTTGTCTATGCGTTATGAAAATCAGTGTAAATAGTAGTCGTCTAAGTTAAAAATTGTTTCGACTAATTAGTTAAACTATTTCGACTTAACAAAGTTACAACATCCATGTGAAGGTGCATCTGCAATGACGGTAACTGATTTCATATATTCCTTTAACTTTCCATATGTGAAAGGAAACATATTGGGAGACCACAAGAGACGTAGCGAGATTGGAGAAGAAGGCCAAAGCGAAAATGTAGTGAGGTGGGTCTGCATGAGAAGAAGATTCTGTAATGAAAATGTGCCACGGATAGCAAACAACAGACTGACGAAAATCGCTAGGAATGAGAAACCAACATTCATGCGACCCCCAGGGTGACCACCAAAACGTTGGAGGGACAGGTTAACCCCAATCTGGCAAGATCGAGAAAGTGGAAATTGGTAATTATCTATTAGCTTTCGCAAAGATGGAGAAGAAGAAGTCAATATGGTACTTTCCCGTATACAATCATCATTTCTATTTTGTATCTACCATTCTTGAAACATTTCTTTGTAATTTTTACCAAATAAATGCGTTCGGAGATATGTATACATTCTTGCGCTGGTGTTTAAATAAAATTTTGGTTTCTTTCGCAACTTTATTCGTAAAATATTGGAAAAATTAAAGACAGTTTTGGAATGTTGGAAATGATTTAATAAACCCGCTCACAGTCTCCTCAATCACAAAAATTTACTTACAACCATCTACGATTTTATACTATCTCAAATAGCTGGTATTGAACTGGAGGTTGCAACTCTCCAGCTAATTTTAAGGTGATCTACAGAAACGAAAAACTTGGTATTCACCAGAAAACAATTCACTGCTAAATATATCTTTTTTGTTAACCAATTCTCACATAGTGCGATAAAACTAAAAAAAGAACTAGTCTTGATATTTTTTGATATGGTTCTCCGCTGGTTTTTTATCTTTCTTAAAAAGAAATCAATTTTGTATTCATCCATTAATTTTAACTAATACTTTTGGCGCATGGATTATTAAAAACAACTAAAAGAACTGCCGGGTCACTATTATTAATATTGCTACCAACTGTATGTAGGTAATTGTTAAAATTGTTGAGAATTATTCGATTTAGTTCTAGCTAGTAAGCAGCCAGGATAAATATTTCCTATCGTAATTAATCGCAATATGCTTAATTTCCAGGATACGTAAATTTCCAAATGCATTCTCATCTAGATATTTAAAACTTTCCCGATCGTTACCGATTTCATTGTTCTTAGACATTGTGAATTTATTCAACTGTAACAATATTAGGTCGCATTAATTTTATCCTTTGTCTTTCGACGATAAACAGAGAAACTTGAAGTGCCTCGTTGCTACGCTCGCCTACGTCGTTTCAACAACACAACAGTAATAGGTTGTGTGCTTTCGGTATTTAATATCAGACTCAGAAGGCACTAAACATCATAGGAAAAAATACAAAATTCCTAATTGCCGCTTAAGTGCCTGTCACTTGCAATTTTAAATCACATACAACAAGAGCAAAGAAATAATCTCCCGCTCATTATTCATTTGTGCTGATGAGGGAGGCTCGGTGGTGCCGATGGTGGTAGGTGCGAGGAAATCCATCAGAAAAAGAAAGGAAGCTCGTTCCGCCTAAGAGAGAGAAAAGTACGCATACAAAATTTACGCTATATAAATTAAGACTTCCATGAAGAATGTTGGACCATTAATATTTTTAATGATAATCGCTTCAAATGAGAAATGACAATAATGTATGTGGAGGAGCGCTAGAATGGCGTCTTTGCTGCTTCCAGTTCGCTCCACTGACAGGCGTCTTCCTCTGTTCCATGGAGTTTCCAATTCCATACATAAGTATACGCTCACCCTCTTTCCTTTTCTATTCAAGACGAAAGAGAACAAGAAGAATAACGAACGCGCCGATAAGAACAAAAACGGGTAAATTCTCACCCTTTTATAATTTCCTCCGTGCATAACGTAGCGCGGCCACCCATCCACCCGCACGCTCCACCTCCCCCGCTCCAAAATTCATCCCCCTCTCATTCATCTCACTCACAATCAGTGTTTCTCAACCTGTGGCCCGCAAATCACCGATCGTCCGTAAACAAGCCAGCCTTACATGATCCCTGGAAATCTCAAGTTTCTTTTACACTACAATACAAACCATAGAATAATGAGAACTTTAATCATCTCGACACTCAAATTTCTGCTTAAAAATATGAGAGGACATATTATTATACGAAATCTCAGCTATATGAGGATATAACAATCGTAAAACAAAACAACATTTTCTATAATTAATTGACATTAAGATTATTGTCATAGGTTATATAATGAATTGGTAACAATTATCTTACCATCAAATACATAAAATTAAAGAAAAATTGATTTTACCACAGTTGACCTACTCTTTAAGCAGATGCCTATAATTGTATACGCCCATGCACATATTTCTAGCGTAATGAGAAATGTGTTACTTTGCTTTAGGCTAAGAACTGCCTAGAATTCTCTCTAACCAGATCGTACATTCATACCAGGTATTTAACTTTTTCACTTACAACTAAAAGAGTATCGTTTACTTTTACCTATTCCTTTTCGTGAAGATAACAGCACAATGACGATAAGATTTTTTCGTTTCATCTAAATAAAGTTATCGTACTGAATTGGAAGAGAAGTAATGAAGAGCGAATTTGATCTACGGCAACGAATTATTAAAGTTGAAGTGAACGAGTCCATTCATAAGTACTACGAAAATTTCTTCCAACATTTTCTGAATCACATTTACATTTGCTATAATAATCTTGGTGAATTATTTAAAAACTGCAATTCAATTTATTGCAGTCTCATTCAGAAAGGTTTGGAAGTTAATAGGAGGTTACGTCTTGCAGGATATTTTTAAATTCATTTAAGTAAAACTTAAAAACCTGTACCCTAAATTTGTATTAAATCAATTATAAAAACTGTTGTTTAGGTGTTGAAGTTGAAGTACTTTTTGTAATAAGTTATATCTTAGTACCCCGCAATTGCTTTCACCAATTTCGGTAGACATCAGCTACAGACATTTTTGTAATCTATACGCAACTTCATGGAAGATAATCAATCGGGAAACCGGTTCGTCCTCCAGCAAGCGTAAGGTTTTGGAAATCCCGGATGCCGATGCCTCCTCTATCGTGAATCCAGACATACTTGCTGAGGATCTTCAATAAATATTTTCAGAGCTTGGGTATTATTTCCAACAGTTGTCCTGACGCAGGAAGCTCCTTCATTCCTAACCATGCCTCCAAGTCACTTTATCTATGCTCAACTGATATTAACGAAATAAAAACAATTTTGCATGGTATGGCAGGTAAGAGATCTGCAGGAATTGATGATATCCCCTACTTCCTGTTGAAATCAGTTGATGACTACATTGTACCACCTCTGATTCACACAGTACATAATGCCCTAAGCACAGGTATCTTTCCTGATAGTTTGAAGACCGCAAAAATTGTTCCGTGTCCCACAAAAAAGCAGAAAGAATACCCTAAATAATTATCGCCCAATTTCACTGCTTACAGCTTTTGGTAAAGTTTACGAAAAGATTCTAAATGAGAGACTTTTATGCTTATTAAATAAATATAACATTTTAAGCGCATCTCATTTCGGCTTTGTCTCAGGAAAATCTACTAAACATGCTATGTACAACGTGCTCAACTTTATCTACGTTAACCTACATAGCAAAAAGCCGACAGCAGGTCTATTTTTTGATTTGACCAGGGCATTTGATGTCTTAAATCGTTCTATTTTATTTACAAAACTGGAGAGTTATGGTATTCGTAGAATTGCTTTAGACATGCTCGAGTCTTATCTATCGAACAGATGCCATATTACTTGCATAAGAAGCAATATCGAGCCGATTATAAGAAATTATAACTCTAAACCCTCGGGAGTGATAGCTGGAGTGCTTCAGGGGTCCATACTCGGTCCACTACTATTCTTAATTTACGTGAATGATCTGCCAGTTACTCTAATAGACGACTGTATTGTTACACAATATGCTGACGATACTACCTGTACTGGATCCGCACCAACATTCCCCATTTGTCGGCACATATGAGCTCCGTGGTTAATAACATGTTAACCTACTGTGACAGAAACACATTAATCATTAACTGTGGAAAGGCAAAGTTAATATCATTCTCCAAAAATAATAATTCGCATCATAGCTTATATGTAAAAATGAATAAGAAATCTATCCCTGAAACTTCATATAGTACAGTAGTCTCTCATCTTTGTCTAAATCTTTATATTTCAAAAGCGAATAATACGTTCAATGTGTGTACGTCCATATAATGCTCCGTGTCGACCACTGTTTGGTGAGTTGGGTGTCTTGACGCTTCCCTGCGTTTACATATACATATGAGCTTGCTACGTTTGCAACTAACAATAATGCAGCCTTTACTCAGAAGTATATAAAACCATGCAAACAAGACATCATAATGACTTCTCGGTACCGGCACATAATTTCAAGTTTTTTGAAAACTGGCAATATTATAGGGCGACCAATGTGTATAATGCTTTACCTAGGGAATTAAAATCACTTGCAAATGGCAATAAAAACAAATTTAAACTTAAACTAAAACAATAAGTTGATTGTCTTGTGTAATAATTTTAATATTTGTTTTAAACAAATGTGCAAGTGTATATTGTTATATTTTTATATGTATTTTGTCCATGGTCCTGTAGCAAGTGATGACAATAAAAATATACTATTACTATACTATACTACTACTATACTATTCCTAATGTAATATCCCACAACGCGAGCTTATACAAAAACTATGGTGTCCTAATTTTGTAAAAATGAATATTGACCAAATGGTTCATATTCATTCCTAGCAAAAATATTCACTAAAGCCGGAGCTTTTTTAATACAACTATCACTACTGGGTAAAAGTATCACAAACTTATTACACAAAACTAGTTAATGCAAAATTAGACTCCACTTCCACTTGTGGCCAAAATTTAGTTTGATATGATTTCGTAGTATTCTTGGTCGTTTGTACCGCTTACAATTCTTAGAATGATGCAAAGTCAGTTTTATCCCATAGTAATTTGAACTACAATATGATCAGTTCAGTCGAAATCATACATATCCAATTAAAAAATTAAACTTAGTATATCGAGCAAAACAGGACAGAAAATTTTTATCGAGGATATACCACAGACACAAGAAAAAGACAACGCAGAGTATAGTAAAGGAACTGAACTTGTCTGTGACTGTTTTAAAAACAACCATGCCGTTGTTGTATTTGTTGTTTCCTGTTGTATTCTTCATTTCAATTTGTCAATAAAAATATTTCAGAGTACCATTTTTCTAATCTCTTTGTCTCGTAAAACAATAATAGATAGAATAAGGTACATGTGAATTATATGTTCAAACAAAACCAGACACACTTGCATTCACGCAAAACAATACATCTCCACTAGCTTTGTTTTAATTTTTTTCATCATATATTGTTACGTATGAAAATGAGAAGGGAGGAAGCGAAATGGGCTACAAAAACAGTGGCTACACTTAAATTGCCTTATTGTTCACAGGTGTTGTATGTATATTATCCTGAGAATTAAGCAGGATTGCGATACAAAAATTAGTATGGCGGATAGTACAGCTCGTGATCGTATAAAAAATTCCAATCTTAAAATCTATTTTGCTGGTACAAAAGTGTTCCTAACTCAATATTGACTTCTGGAGTTGGCATGTGTTAATATGGACAATAATTTTTCAGAAAGTGTCACCTTCTCAGACGAGCAGAATTTTTATTTATGCCATAGCGATCGATTAAAATAATATACACCAGGCAACAGTAAGGAATATAAATATAATAATAATAATAATTCATGCCTTAGCATCCCCCAACAGCTTGCGCCAATTACAGGGGGCATCGGCTGGCCATGAGCTATTATTACGCCTGCGGCTGTAGACCGACTTAAGATGTTATCTTTCCGCATTTGCCGTGGAATTTGGGAAACTACAGAAAACCAAATTCAGAAAGAGCGCACCGGATTCGAACCCGATACCCCCAGACTGTGAAGCGAGCGCGTTCAACAAATAAAAAGAAGCGACGTTTCTGTGTAAACGTTTGGACGCTGAAGGATCAGTGATTTGCTGAAAAATAGGCGAACGATTTCAAAAACCATACGGTAGAGGGAACTGGCATAGCGATATATGGGCCTAGAACCAAATATTCGGAAGCTTGGGGATATACCCAATTATCTTTTAGGCGGAAACACACGCAATTAAAAGATGAGTTCTGTTCAACATCGACAGAAGCTACAAAAAGCAAAAGATTATCAGAGTGTGTGATAGTCAAGTAGGCATGAGGACGTTGCATTCCAATATTATCAGCTCCAAAATGGGAGTGCCTAGACAAACTAAACGAGCTAAGCAAAAGTAGCAAGATGAATCTATTGTGGGTTCCGGACACATCGGAGTGAAAGGAAACGAAATAACAGATAATTTCGCTAAGAAGGGTGTCAGAACACTTTTTGTAGGACTAGAACCTTTTTACGGATCAAGTAGCAATGTAATACTGGAGAAGCTCATATGGGAAGTAGAGGAGAGAACATCCAAATACTGGGAAAATCTCCACGGTATGAAGCAAGCTAAAATCTTTCCTCAGAATATATTACAAAAAATGGCAAATGCAGATTTTGCTAGGAAGAGGACGCAGCAGCTATCCATCTACTCTCAAAGTGCTGTGCACTGTACAACTAAACGGCCTTGCACCTCTGAGCGCATGAAATTGAACTAACTAAACTGGGGCCTTCCGACATCCTGCACTTTCTAAAAGGAATTAGACTAATTGATCAGCTGTAAATACAGCGAGACTAGGATACAAAATAGATCTTTCAAGTCACAGTGTACCATCAGCCTGTGCATGTACAAAACCATATTGTAACACAAATATTTAACGAAATTTTATTCTTATAAGACAACAGTCCTATTCATTTTTTTCATGTAGTTACACGAAGCCCTTTGAGAATGTGTAGGTTAGTATGATCAAGCTGATAATGCCAATTTTATATCTCAAAATGGGGAAGAAAGTGCATCTGTATTACACACAGTTTTATTGATTTGATGAGACGATTGAATTCAGGATTAATTCGATTAATTTGGTTATGAACAATGCTAAAAACGCACTAATTTTTTTAAAATGTAAAATTGACAAATTAAATGAAAAAGTGTTTAGAATATGGTCAGATCACATCACTTCCTACTATATAAAAAGACACGAATACCCTGAAACTACTAAATATCGTTGGATAATGCTAAATTCGACAAAATGTTGCTTGAAAAGCTGTTAATTTGTAATGTCAACAGTTTTATCATTGGCCGGCCTACGGTGCTTAATTGGAGTAATCTACTCGCTCTCCTGATGTAAAACCGATTTGGAGATAGGGTAAGCGAAAGTTTATAAACTTCTAGCTAGATTAAAGGATGACATGAAAAAAGGGGTTTATCACGTGTTGTAATCATTAACTGATGATCTGTTATGGAAATAAATCTAAACTAGGAAACCTGTTTTATGCGGCTCTTTGCGGCGTTCCTTTATTATAAAATTTAGCGATAAAATATGGGATGGTGTTGGATAACTTATTCGCTATTGAATATTTAATTATACCAGTTCAGTAATTTTTACATTACAGGTTCACTTCATTCTATTTTTTGAACAAGACGATGGTATAATATATAGTAAATCTAACATTTGTAAACATAATTTGCTTGTATGCCCCATATATGTATGTTGCTAATATACATATGTACATTGAGGCAAATCTAACGCTACAATTGTTGTCACTGTAATTAACGCTGTTGTTGTGTTTAATAATATTCGTTTCCTAATTTATTTTATTATAATGCAATTATTGTTATTATAATGCAATTAATGTATTACAATTGTGAAAAATATCGTAGCAATGGTACTAGTTGTACATACTACAAAAATACTAAATGATACGAACAGTTGCTATTTCAGAATTTCATTCGGTGCACAGTTATTATCAGGAATAAAATTTTTCCGCGATGATGAACAGGATTTCTCCATTAAAGTCATTTTTCATGGCGCAGATAATCTGTAAGCAGAATCTAGATCATCTTCCTAAATTTAGAATGCAATGCAATGTGTGTGTATCCCGCGCTGTTAAAAACTCCACATCAGGTTGAAGTTAAGAAGTTTCCTATTAAAACCTCTCGGTATAAGTTGAAAAGTTAAAAACTCGCATAATAGAGTATTTAAAAAGTACGAAGTATAAACTTCTTCTGCGAGACAAGCGAGAAACAACGTGAATCGCCAACGCAATCGACCGACCTTATGACAAGCGACGTGATTTTTTATGCCTAAAGTATAGAATATAAAGTTTCTTTCCAAACGTTCGCGATTATGAATATTGGAATGTTTTGTCGATTGATGGGTATAGAGTCTTTGTTCAAATTACTTTAGACAACTGTTTGCAACTACACCATCTGTGCGCAAAATAAGAAAATGTATATGTACCTATGTATATTCCGTAATATGATAATTATTATATTATCAGTATTTAATGCAATATCCAAAATATTAATCAAAAAATCCAAAAAAAATTGTATCTTCCATAGTTGCTGCATTGTTCCTTATAACTTGTAAAATCCATGTATTCCAGATACTTTATTCCTAACTGTTGGAACATCATAGTCTGAAACTGGTAGGTAGTGTAGATAGATGCGAAAAACGTTGCTTGTCAGTTCGTTTATTGTCACCATTGACAGCTGCTTATCTCTTACTGCGTCATTATTGCTAAAATCATCGATCATTCGATTCTTCGATTAACTGGTGCATTCCCTAAATCGAAAAGAATTTCTGTGTTTACTGGACCAAGTAACCCCATCGAGCAAGAATTTTCCAAGAAAACGAACTGTTTCTCTATTACCAACAAGCGCAAGAACTTTTTTCTACGGATATTTCCCAAAGCGTTTATCCTTGTAAATCAATGAAGACAATCATATGAAGACCCCTTTAGAATCTTTTTTTGAGACAAAACTGCTTTGCGGAATATTCTACCTCTACTACTTGACATTTGTTTTTTAAATTAAAAGGACGATGTGTTTTTTACATTATGGTGCTTCGAACCAGAGGCAATGTGTATAACGCTGACGAGAGTGGATTTAATCTGAAATACATGGATCGTACTTTAGCTCCTCCAAAATATCAGAAAACTGTTGAGGGTATTGGACAATCCGTGCACTCTACAACAGATAGTTACACAATTTTGCTAGCTATTTCTGCAGATTTATGCTTACGTTCATCATTATTTTTAGTATTAAAGGAGTATACCAATACGTTTTCACCTCGAGTTGCACAATAAATGTTTCGACCTATAAATGTGCACGTTGCTTCTTTGATGTCTGGCAAGCTCATCTGATGTCATTTTAAAATCTGACTAAATAATGTTTTCCTCTCAAATACCGCACCAAACAGTGTAGTTCTCATTGATTCTTGGAATGGCCATTGTAGTGCTGAACTTCAGAAATTAGTACCGCAAGATAAACCTTACATTTTAAATATGCCACAGTGATAATACTTTTAGATGTATTTGGTTTTATAGTCTGGAAACATTTTGTTAGGGCTTTTTCTAATACAGTGATTCTTATGAATTTTGAGCTAGATTTACATCAAAGAAATATTATTAAACTGCAGTTTCTAACCCACAATCAGTTTTCTTCTCCAAGGTTGTTCAAAGTGTTCAAGTACCTACTTATGGTATAAGAATCCTGTAGAGTTTTGTTTTGCTAAAGATGCACAGTCTATACCCTTGTAATAAACCTGCTATTGTGCGCTGCTCGTTAATTACTGTACGCAGATTAATCCTGTTCGCTATTGTAATACATACGTATCTACGTAATAACCATATTATCATATGTCAGATACTTAAACATTTATACGCAGTATAATTTTTCTGTAATTCTGCTCTTTTGATTCCGAAATGTAATTATTGTTATAATCATATTAGTTACGTTTGTGGCCCATTGAATACCGACGTGATTGTGAACACTTCATGCTGTTAGTCATGTATGTAGGTATATAAAAATAAATTCAGTATCTATTATTATTTTTTATTACTTTTTAAAATTTATAACACATCATCGTTTTCTATACAAAAACGGCCTATTTTTGGTGAACGACAAAACAATTAGTTAAAAAAATGAGGGCACAGTGGATCGGTCCCCGTGATTAACTTTTTATGAATAGAGATGGCCTTATTCTTGAGATTACGTAATATGATGCGAACTATTTTTTACTAGCTTTTAAAATTTCTTACCACTACTAACTATGATTTATGCAATCGATATTAAGTGATTAGAGAAATACATAATATAAGAGACAGAATAATGTAAAAATCTGTTAGTTTCCATCTCTGGAAAAAGTAACAGTAATTATATTTGATTTAATCAGATTTCGGTAGATTCTGATATTAGAAATGATGTGACTTGTTATTATTTCTCTAATTAAATCTAAAAAATTGATGTGATATATAACAGAGGAACAAAGCAATTTAGAGATAAAATATAGCATTATTTCCATCTAAAAGTTTTCATTTGCTCGTGTCTTAAATGAAATACCTACGCATATATCGATTTGGTGAAATTTCGTCCGGTTTAAAATAAGAATCTCCACCCGGTGTAACTCGGGATAATCTTTTCCATTTAAGAAGCGTACCGGGGGACGTGGAAATCTTCTAACCCTCCTCAACAATATCCACCCTCTCCCTACGGAAACATCCTATCACCCGATCACCCCGCATCTTACAAGAAAGCGAACCTTCAACCCTTTTTACCCGGATAATTTCTTTAGTTTTCTCTTTCCAGCGCTCCGCTTTGGAAGACCCGCTTGATGAACCGTCAATCTTTAATTCCTTGAGTCTGCAATTAATGTTTTAATCTAATTGTAGGTGAGCACAAAAGGGACATAAAACTCCATCAAGACTCTCTTTAAAGCACAAGAAAAACAAATTTCTGCCTCGGAGACTTTAAACAATAATAAATCGACAAGGAAAAAAGAAGGAAAAAACGTAGAGTCAACGTAAAGGTAGACGATATAAAAGTTCGCTGCCACTAAGGATTCGCGCAAACAAAAGTAATTGAAGGAAGTTTGAATTACGCGCATGTCGAAATGATTAATTTTTGATCTGTACTTTTTCTCTACACTAATGAAGCTACATTAGGTTCGTACAAGAATTAGCAATTCATTTTACTTCAATGTATATCTATGCAGTCTAGTTACATTGCCAAAACTGGGCGAGACAGTTTTTATACTGTGGGTATTATTCCCGTACAATTTAAAAATGCAACAGTTTCCAATCTACAGTTCAGCGCACCTGTGAAAGCTTGAGGAACTACAGAGTTAAAAAAAACTTGTATGCATTTATCCATGAAAATGACCTCTGTCGTAGTGCAAATATCTATATAGAATATATACTCTTACACTATTTGTGTTTACACTGCATTTTGTACATATTTTGCAGTTTTCGGGGAATGCATTTATCTGGATGCTTTCCTAAAATTTTTTGTATAAAGCAAGGTTACGTACAAAGTAAAGTAAAGTAAGGGATATATTTAAAATTATTACTATCTTTTCGACAAATTAAATTAATATAAATCAACGAAATATAATTGCTTAAGGAACGGGAATTTACTGTATCTACGGGAAATACCGCTGGATTACGAAAATTGTGCATGAAAGTGGGTTTGAGAGCGGGGCCCTGTCAACTGAAAGCGTATCGCAATTTGTTACATAAATTTCAAAGAACAGGGTCTGTATCTGATCTACCAAGATCAGGAAAACCAAGAATTAGTGATGCAAGTTCCAGAGCTTCTTCATGAAAATCGGCACATAACCAGAACACCACTAACAATCAGCAGTAAAAATGCGTTCCTAAGCAATTGAAAATGCCGTATGCCACGATTTGCAAATTTATTCATATAAACTGAAAATGCCCTTTGACAGTACAATTGAAGAATTATTAACCTATGTTTTTCAAGATCGTGTGTTAAGCAGACATTTTGCAAATTCATGCCCACCGAGATAACCTTATTTTAGATGTTTAAGAAACCGAACAGTTCATAGGCTCTTTGGAAATAAAGATATTGAGAAATCATTTTAGAGAACGAAGAGGGGTATCTACTTGAAGGTCAGGATGCTATATGGAGGTGGTATAGAAGGAGCTGCATCGTGAAGGTAAAAAGATGACTAGATAGAGAGGATGTCCGCAACTTTTCAGTTGTTACCTTGAAGCCTAAAATTTGCTCCTAAGTGGCTTGTTAATTGAACTTTTTTTTATATAGAGGGGAAAATCTTCGAGAAGATTCCTGTTCAGTTGTCATGCGCAGGTTGTGTCGGATTTTTACCGACTAAAAACTCTCCTTTGTGCTCTTGTACGCTACGCCAGAATCCACTGCCGCATTTCTTCAGTGCAGGGTTTGTCTAAGGCTACGGTCTTCTTGTGTCCTTCTCTTCCTTTGTTTTTACTATTTTTCCAAGGCAGTCAAGGGTGGGGTATGAGGACGTCGATAATCGAACATGTCATCGACTAGCTGATTATGTGTTAATTTGTTCAAGGAGGAAACTGGATACAAAAAGATGAAACCGCATGTTACTCATTTCCTTGTACGACATATGCGAGAGAAGAGCTAACGTATCGTGTAGTAGTATATAGATTGAAGATACGACCGATGGTAGAGCAAAGACACGAAAAAAATGTTGCCACTAATCTTTCCTTTTGGGATTTGCTTTATTTGGCTACTGGAATGGCACTTGCGAGAAAATCAAAGCTAAGAGGCGGGACTGTGTTTTCGAGAAAAAGATTGTGTTCCAATTGTGTTCACAATTTAGAAACTTACTGTCTTCGCCACGAAATACGAATCAAGTTCTTAACAAAATAAATACAATTTTGTTTTGAGGCAAGTAATGTTATTACATAGTCCAGTTCTAATGGATATTTTATTTGCTTAAAATTCAACTATTTTCATATTAGCTTAAGGCATCAATTTCACACCATATTCGAGTATTTCTAACTTGATTGAAATAGTGTAGAAACTGGTGAAGTATACATATGTTTCTCAGATAACTTACTTATAAAATATTTTTTTGTACTTCCTCGAATAAATACGGTATACATCTTAGATAATTTGCTTTCAATTATTGCTTGTGGTAATTCTTCTACTGTGTGGTTAGAAGTTTTACGATTTCCAAATAGATACGAAATTGTTCGTAGATTATGCTCTTGTTACTACTGTTTATACTCCGTATTAACGGTAAAACTTCGTCGACATAAGCTGTTGTATCCGATCAGTGCGCACCACTTGACGTATTCAACATATAAACAAGGAAGCATCATACGACGCGTTGCTCCCGCTGCAATTTCTTATACATACACATTCGCGGGTGAGGCCGTCGAACGCGCGATTTCCTTTGTACGTGCCATTGTACGCGAGTATCTTTCCGATGCAGGAACTGACAAGAGCGCTTCTTACGATGGGCGTCGCATTCACATTCGTATTCGTCGTCTTTCGACTCACTCATTTTGTTCTACACACAACAATGCGCCCTTAATCAAAAGCCAAAAGTTATGATGTTTATATTTGCGACGTAGGATCTTGCGGGAGAAAAGTGAGGGGAACGCACTGGCGGCTGGAAAACCGAGAAAGAAACGATGCTAAGACAAGAGCGGAAAACTGTATATATGCATTAGTACCAATGTAACAAGAATTTGCGAATATCGTATACAGTAATACTGCGGTCCGTTATTAACTTTAGATCAAACTGTACAGGTAGATATTTTTTCGTCTTTTTTTGAAAATGTTAATGTTAGTAGATAATTACTACTACCGTAATTATTTACTTCATCTCACATTTATAAAATTTGACTATATTACTATTACTGCCATCACACACTACTTGAGCGCAGGTTTTGGTTTACAGTGGTAAATTGTTCTCGACTTAAAACTCTCAGCGATTTAGCTTTGTTTGATCATTGCAATATACCTGCAACGAACATAAAAATCTATTGACATTAACCTTCTTACTATTATATCGAAGTGAGAAGTCATATATAAGAAAAGTGATCGACCTGTCCCCATCTAATTTTGATAAAAATTTATGCATATAGGTACCTATAAAACGTCAGAAAATAGTGTTTTAGCTACTAGTTAGCTCTCGTACTTTATTTTTTCAGGGAGTGAGTATTTCTTCGATGAGGTAGGTATTAATCCCTTCCTCCGATTCAGACGTATTTAGGCTTTAGCCATATAATTTTGTTAATCCACTGTAATACCAGATTGTTAAATAGTTGCTCTAAATTAGTAGAGCGAAAAAATTTTTCACTTTTAGGTATTATAGGCTGAAAGGTATATATTGTATAGAGACAACGAAAGCACTATTTTATGTAAATTAAAATGAAAAGAATACTTGTACAAGGGGTTAGGTAGAATTAAGTATTTTAGACCAGCTGCAAAACCTCGGGGAGATCTAGCTGTTGTTCGGGACAATGTGACTAGGATGGTCGGATTGTAGGAAAAGCCCGGGCAGCAGACAGATTAAACCAGGTTGGAAAGTATAGAAATTCGTTATTATTAGGAAACTAATCTATAAGGTTATATGTCAAAATTATGTAATTTTAGTTCTTTACTAAAGTAAAAGTTTAGATTAATTTTCAAAATTAAACAACAATTTAGGCACTACCATTGGAATTATAAAGTAAATTCAGTTAAAACGAAAAATATGCACCAGAAAAGTGTTATCGAGGTTAAGTTGTCAGTTTACTTAATACTATGAGTTAATTGAAAATATTCGTCCAAAATAGGTGTCTGAAACATATAACTTAATAAACTTAATAAAGAAAAAAAAAA
>ML218025.1:391-77555 GCA_004785975.1 Popillia japonica
CCGTCAACGTATAAACGCAGACGGACAAACGGAGAGCTATGAACTAGCCCTTACCCTTTGCCGATACGTCATTGGTTATCCATTATAAGGATTATAAGCAAGCCGCACGATTATAACTTTTCCTTGACTAACATGAAATTTAGAAAGAAACAGAGAATGACAGATTTGCCTGATTTGACTAGATTCATTGAGATTCATAGAATCTGCGTCATCTTTTGAAAATGATTATACATTTTTCCGTTTTAACTTTCCATCTGCTAATAGTTTCGCATTTACTTGAAAGATGGCAGCATTGGAATATGGTAATTAAACGGTAATTTCATAGAAAAAATGTTTATGTATAAAATAACATAAATTAAGTCTATGATTGTATTTAACAAAAAAAAATTATGACGATTTACTTTAGGAAATGCGTGATTAAATCACCGCTATGCAACAAATGGTCATCATGATGAAATTGAAGGTAGCGATCTCCATTGGTATCGTTTTTTTTTTGGTATACTTTTTTGAAAACCACCGACAAATTCGGAAACTTGGTCCCATTGAAACTTCTGTAATAGCATCCATAATTGGATACGTTTTAACATTACCATCTTATGTGCTATGATAATGCTTTATCAGCCGTATGCACATCACTATTATTATAACTACTATTACCTATAATTGAATTAAAGGATTTTGTTTTCGTCTACTACTTATGTTTAATATATTCTAAGGTTGTAGATTTCTCGTAACCAATGATTTAATGTCTGTAATAATTAGTGATTATTCAGGTCATCATTATTTATGATGATAATAATAATTGATTCTGTTCTACAATACCGAATCGCCGAACAACGATCGTATCCTGTGATCTTGTGCTTGATACGCTTGATACTTTTCGGTCGGCAATTAATGGCGCTGTAGTCGCCTAGCCACGTAAGATTGACAATGACATTTCTAAAGCAGCAGAATTTTAGATTTAAAATAAACTAGTAGTTGAATATATAAGTACTTGTGAAAATATATACAGTGACAGGATTAAAATAGGTAAGTAAAGTAGATTTATCTTCGTACAGTTAAAATAATGGAAAGTAAATTATATCGTTGGAGCAGAATTCTTAAAAGTGCAAAGGTTCAAGAGATGCAAAACCCCAAACTGAAGTTATTGTTCATCATGTATATCATAATTAACACATATTAATTTGGACACGTGTAGTTTTAGCTCCTGCAAAATAAAACACTATAATCTTCACAAAAACACATCTCATCTAAAAATAGAAAATAGTGTGGATTTAAAAAAATCTTTATTTAATAAGTTCAAGGAATTGTAACATATTTCAAGGCAATGAAGTATTTTCAAGTAAATTATTCTATAATATATTAGTTTTAATTCGAAAAAATATACTCTTAAAATTTTCTTAAGATTGCAATACATAGGTACTTGATAACGATTTAGATAAACACTTTTCCTTGTATTGTCTTACAGTAAGGTTTTATTAATTTAATGATTGGTTAATTTAGTAGATAAGAAGGACAGGCATGTAATATAATACTTTGAAATGAACTTATCTAAAAATGTAGCTTTATGGTGTATAATACATTGTAGCTAATATTTGATTTGGTTCGCATAGATTTGTTATATTGATACAGACTAGCTTTAAATTAAATTTGCAATGAAAATTAAAACTTAGCTAACCATATTTTTGTTTTAGATTAAATATAAGAATAAAATTCCATAATGAACGAAAATTTGCCAAATGGAATATCACAAATCCATGCAAAGCAAGCACCAACAGCTATTTCAAGACAGTTTAATGGTATTGGATCTGCAAATTCTTCAAGAGACCCTTCACCATCAGCACGATTTCAGCAAATACCAAGTTCTCAATTGCCTCCTACAAGAACATCTATACCAACTTCACAACTCCCACCATCAAGGAATATTGATAATGTAGGTGTTTTAACTCAAAGCTATGCCAATTTAAATATTTCCGAATTAAACACTACAAACTTAACTCCGTTTTCAAGCCCAAAAGTGCCAGCGTTTAGCACATCTACACCTGTTATTGAGAATAAAGATGATGCAAAAATTGCTAATAGTGATTTAAATGTGAAAGCTACGAACAATAAACGTGATGACATCGTTAAACATGACGCTAAACCATCTACAGATACAAAGGAACAAGAAGGTACTAATATGTTTACATTTCCTGCAACAAGTCAATTTAACAATGCATCTTCTAATACTCTATCAAATAATAGCAATGACTTTCGTGAACATAAACACGTTACAATGACAAAGACCAAAGACAATGTTCAAAGAGTTTTTGATTCTAAACTCTTTGCCACTACATCTATGGGACCAACATCAAGTGGAAAACCTTTCGAGCAGCTAAATACTACTCCAATGCAAAGAAATCAAGTTCTAAGACCGTCTACGCAATATCAAACGCATATTGGAGCCAATACCAGTCAAATGGAACATACACAAGCATCACATTTTCAACAAAAACCAGTTCAAAGTGCATCATCACAATTTGCACAACTATCTCCATCAATGTATGTGCCAGTTAATCAGACTGTAGCTCAACAGTTGCAAAGTTATCCTCAAAATCAATTAAGCAAACCAAATTTATCTCAGCCTGGCCATAATATATCAAATATAGCCCGTCCTACAGAATCTGTGAGTAGTCAGCCTCCAATTTCATTTCAAACCCAATCTGTCAATTCTCAAGCCCAAAGTTTCACGTCAACTGTGTCTAGACCTATAAACCAAAGTAGTTCTGCAATTCGACCTGCTCAGAATATTCAGTTTATACCGTCACAGCCCAAGCCTAATCAAAACTTATCGCAAGCATCACCACACCCAGTAAATCAAAATTTTACGCAACTATCCTCACCGTCAGCACATCAAAATTTTACTCAGTTGCCTCA
Source organism: Popillia japonica (assembly GCA_004785975.1). Lineage (NCBI taxonomy): Eukaryota > Metazoa > Arthropoda > Insecta > Coleoptera > Scarabaeidae > Popillia > Popillia japonica. Next base: position 3,308 of record ML218025.1, read on the forward strand.
ACAGTCTGTTAGTAATCAAACTTTTCAACAACCATACCAGGGCTACCAAAATTCTTATCAAACTTCAGCCCAGAATCAATCTAAAGCGCATCTGCATAACAACCGGTATCCTACACAACAGCAAGTTCAACCTCCTCAACCATTTCAATCTATACAGTCTCAGTTTCCTGGTAGTCAACAACCAATACAACAACAATTTCAATACTCAAATACTCAGCAAGCCAAGTCCCTTTATCCAAACAATTCCCACAGTACACCAAGTGTTACACATTCTGGTTTTAATAAATTGTGGGGAAGAGAAAACCACGATCTTTTACAATCACCGTTTATTTTGCCACAGAATAAGCTAGAGCCACCAAAGATTTCTTTGGGACAAGATTTCTTGGACGCTGTAAATTGTAACCCAGATATATTTAGGTGTACTGTTACAAAAATTCCTGAAAGCACATCACTACTACAAAAATCCCGTTTGCCGCTAGGTGTTCTCATACATCCTTTTAAAGACTTGAATCATTTGCCTGTGATCCAATGTAATACGATTGTAAGATGCCGAGCTTGTCGGACATATATTAATCCTTTCGTATTTTTTGCCGATTCCAAAAGATGGAAATGTAATCTGTGCTATAGAATCAATGACCTACCAGATGAATTTCAATTCGACCCTGTTACAAAGACTTATGGTGATCCTTCGCGGAGGCCTGAAGTGAAGTCTAGTACCATAGAGTATATAGCTCCTGCAGAGTATATGATAAGACCGCCACAACCTGCTGTATATCTATTTTTAATGGATGTGTCGCGTTTGGCTGTCGAAACGGGTTACCTGCATACGGTATGCACTACATTGAGTTCAGAGCTAACAAATTTACCTGGTGATGCACGAACGCAAATCGGATTTTTGGCCTACGATTCTGCACTACATTTCTATTCATTGTCTGAAGGGCAGAATCAACCACATGAAATGACTGTTCTAGATATTGAAGACGTATTTTTACCGTGTCCTGATAATTTATTAGTGAACTTACAAGATCGTACAGAGTTGGTGTCTGACTTACTGACTCAATTACCAACCCGATACAATAATACTTATGAGACCAATTCAGCGCTGGGGGCAGCATTGCAAGTAGCTTATAAGATGATGTCTGCGACTGGCGGTAGGATAACCGTTTTTCAAGCGAGTTTGCCAAACATTGGGCCTGGTGCTCTGACATCACGAGAAGATCCAAATCAAAGATCATCGTCGGACGTGCCGCATCTAAACCCGGCAAACGACTTCTATAAACGTTTAGCGCTAGAATGTAGCGGACAACAAATTGCTGTTGATTTATTCGTTTTAAATCCTCAATTTGTTGATATTTCTACAATTTCTGGTATAAGCAGATTTAGCGGTGGCTGTATACATCATTTCCCCTTATTCAAGGCCAGTAAAACATTACAAAATGAAGGGTTTGAGCGAAGCCTCCGTAGATATTTGACTAGAAAGATTGGATTTGAAGCAGTCATGAGAATTCGTTGTACGAGAGGTTTATCAATTCATACTTTTCATGGGAATTTCTTTGTTAGATCAACTGACTTACTCTCGTTACCTAACATAAATCCTGATGCAGGATTCGGCATGCAAGTATCTATTGAGGAAAATTTAACGGACGTTCAAACTGTCTGTTTCCAAGCTGCATTGTTATACACGTCTAGTAAGGGTGAGCGAAGGATTCGCGTTCATACTATGTGTTTACCAGTCACAAACAATTTATCCGACCTTATAAATTCTGCAGACCAACAGTGCATTGTTGGATTATTATCTAAGATGGCTGTGGATAGATCAATGCAATCTAGTCTTTCCGATGCTAGGGAAGCATTTTTAAATGTTGCCATTGATATATTGACTAGCTATAAAATTACATTGAATATAGCTTCAGGTGTTAGTGGATTAATGGTGCCTGATTGTTTGAAGCTGTTACCTTTATATATTTCGGCGTTATTGAAGAATATAGCTTTCCGCATTACAGTGTCAACTCGATTAGATGATAGGGTAAAGGCAATGTGTGACATGAAAACCAAGCCACTGCCTTATTTAATACAAGCTATTTATCCAGATCTGTATCCAATACATAATTTGGAAGAACATAATGTAGTAGTTAATGAAGATGATGAAATTGTTCATCAACCGCCTCATCTACAATTAACTGCCAGGAGTCTCGATTCACATGGTGCTTACTTACTGGATATAGGCGAGCATATGATTATTTTCATCTGTTGCAACGTTTCCGTAACGTTCTTGAATAATATACTAGGTGTCGCAGACATTAACGCGGTTAGTGACTATATATATGAACTTCCTGTGTTGGAAAATTTGCAAAATAAAAGGCTACACTCGTTTGTGAATTATCTAAACGACGACAAACCGTTTCCGGCAACTTTACAAGTAATCCGTGAAAATAGCCAAAATAAAATACTGTTTTATGAACGTTTAATAGAAGATAGATTGGAGAACTCGTTGTCATATCACGAATTCCTTCAACATATAAAAACTCAAGTGAAATAATAGTACGTACATCTTATGTACTAAAACGGTAGAAAAATGGTTTATGTCTTATATTATGTTATCATATTATCAATATTATATTGCAGAAACAGAACAACTAATGCAAATTTATTGCTCAAAAGAAATGAAACAAAAAATTTGAGATCTTGTATTCGATTTGCATTTGCTATTTAAAGATTGTAGTCATATCGGTGATATGAAATATGGACTTACTTTTTTTTAATTTATTGTTTGTGATGATTTTATAATTAATAGTAGTATATGTAATTATCAGTTGTTATTACAATAGTGTTAGTGGAAGCAGCAATAATTTTGCATTGTTATGAACAATACACACTTATTTTTTTATTCCTATACTTGGTTATTGCATTATAAGTGAACTATAATATATATGTACGAATTTTCTATCCTTAGTTATAATTAAAAATTCCTAATTTCCCAAATTATAATTATTATAATTATAATTTTAAAATGCATAATGTAAATAAAAACAAACATTTTTATCGATAAAACGGATTGAACGGTAAATAATTATCTTGTAGTGGCTGAGGAACTTCTTATTGATTGATTGCATATATTCATGTTGTAATTACTGATATAATTTTAGTATTTATGTCTGTTTATATGTAACACTAGTAATAAATCTGTATATTATTCTAATTTTCAGTCTCCTGTTAAAACTATACAAACATTTTATGTTGTAGTTTAAAAGTTTTCACTAAACAAAGAACAGAATTTTATTTAAGTGGTAGTATTTTTGGTATTTTACAAGAGAGAGTAATTGTTTCGTGTGTGTGAAGTATATGCCGTTAATATTTTATCAGAAATTCAAAAACTAGATGAAAGATTCATAAATTCTATATAATAGTTTTATTTTATTAAAATACTTAATTACAGAGAAAATTAAGAAATATTAACTATGAATTATTTCTAACATATCATTATGCAAATTCGTATGTAGCATTGGAAATAAATATAGTCAATTTAGTTTAACAATAATGACCACAATGACATAAAAAGTTCATTATTCACTAGGGAAAATAATTGATTTGCATGCGTTGCTATAGAGTTGCTTGTCTTTAAGCCGACAGTGTTATAATCATGCAATAGTGAATAATATGGACATTATTATTCATTATGGAAACACATTGTAATGAATAGATTATTCAATAGTTATGGACAATAGTAGTTTACACAAGTCAATAATGTTATTTCCGTGTGGCATATTTACGCACCATGTGGCCTAGTGGGTAGGAAGTTAACACGGCTCGAGGATATAATACTCATTACTGCGATTCAGATATTATTATGATTTTAGGAAATATAGCCTTGTATAAGACAGGTAAATTCCGGTAACTCCAAATACCACAACTTTAAAATTAATTCGGGTCACGTGTTGCATCGACGCGTAGGTCGTCATCGTCATATTCTTTGTAGAAGAGATGATATTTAAAGGATAGTTTACAAAGATTTTTCTCATTCGGTATTCGATTGATGATGACGACACACGCGTCGTCGAAGGACTTGTCCCGAATTAATTTAAAAGTTGTGATGTTTGGAGTTCTGGATTGTGCATTCTTATTGGCGGAATGCAGGGAATAATGATAACGTTATCTTCCACTATTCCCTTGTGGTATTTTATTATTTCTTGTTCTACTTCATTTTACAACTTTCGCTTTAAAGAACGCAGCTATGTTTAAACAATGTTTAATCAATAGAAAATTCTTTTTCGCACAGGCATGGATTTTAGGTTTTCTTAGCGTAAAAACCACAATACGAAATAATCATTATTGCAAAGAAACTTCAGATAATCGATATAATTGCGTATCTACAATAAATAAAGACAAAAGGAACTCAAACAGGAAGAAATATGAACCATCATGATTAATATTGAGTTTTTAATCATTTCTACTGCATTAGCACTGTTTTAGACTTTATATTTAACCACAGCTTATTGAACCAAGAATGAAACGAATCCGTGTTGTGCATTTTATGTAATTTACTAAACATGATCACCAAATAGTGATGTTTTGGGAAAGCTTGTAAATGGGCGAAACTATTAACCACACAATGTTTCTTGACATTCCACATTTGAGCTAATTTAGTATGTGCTATTATCGAATTAGTTTAGTAAGATGCTGCACATACTTAACCAATGTTTGAAGCCATCAATGAAATTGGTGACTTAGTTTACTGCAAGCACACCAGTTAGAGTACCTATGAAATTTAATCATTGATAGGATTAAGATTACGTTTGTTAATTTCTTTCGACTTTCGGTATCTTAATACTTCATCGATTAAGCTTTTATTGCAATTACACTCGAAAATTCAGACAACCAACTTGGTTAATAAGCATTTGGCATCTTCCGTGATTAAACAGGCAAAGTTTTTGCGCTCATCTTACAAATCCGTTAAGGTGTATATTTACGCAATCGTTTGTATACAACGCTCTTTTATATGTTTCGTTATAAATAAGAGAAGGTATATTTGAAAGTAAAGTATAAAAAATAAAACCAATAGATAAAAATTCAACAGGTACAAAAACTATATTCAATCAACTGGTATACAATTTTACAATGAAATTTAAACTTCCATGAAAAGTCAGTCTACAAAAAATTAGAGAATGGCTACTTTCATTCTTTAATACAAAGGTCTAAAGTTGTAATAACAAAAGTTCACCTTAAATACTAAGTTCTTAGATGTAAAAATCTAGCTATAATTATTTACACAAGGTTCATAATATAACGGTATATACAATAACATTTAAATTAAACATAAATTAGTACACAATTATAAGCCCAAATTGCATTAAAGAGAATAAGGTTGTTAAAAAATATATATCACTGTAATTACGACCAAAGACACTTGTCTAATTAAGTTAGTTCATTCTATTCCGTTGTTTGTAATAATTAAACAATATGTGGTGCATATCTCTGTGATGCAATTTAAGTTTCAACAAAAATAACTTATTTTATGATAGAGGGTCAGCTGTAAGATGTTCTTGTATTGCGGGCTGCGGAAAAGGGAGTAATTAGCTTGTTAATGCCATTAAACATTTATTATATTTATCTTACCTCTATAATTATTGCATTTTCTAGACCGGTAGCGTATGATATGCCAATAGTGCGGGGCATAGTTTGAGTTTGCTGTTGTTGGGTCTGTCTTTCATGCTCTTCCTGTTCCTGCTTTCTTTTTTTCACAGAACCAGAATGAAACCGTCCTCCTTCGCCTCGTATTCTGTTCATTGCATGCCTGTGCCTTGATTCATGTAAATATTTCTAAAACAACAAAGATAAAATGTCGTAAACACAACGTAAATGTTATACTTACTGGTCTCTCCTTTGGAATCTTTCCCTCTGCTTCTAATTTAGCTCTTGCTTGTCTACGTTTCAATATTCTTCGATATTGCTTTGCATTTACATACAAAGGTTCTTCTTCTAGGAATTCCGTTCCTATAGGCACTCGCTGTATTTGATTGACGCCACTAGTGCTTGGAACCATCTGTAAAAGAAAAACATTTATTAATTCCTTAATTCTTGCAAGAATGTATTGAAAACAATAATAAGAAGAGTCATAACTTTAACTTGCAAAATGTTCAGTTTCAAACATTTTTCAGGTGTTTTGACTGATGAAAGGTAATATTTGGAGTCTTTTCTCTTATCGCTTTTGTCTGCAGATTTATACAAAATTGAGTGCATATAAAAAAGAAACTAGAAATTGTGGTCTGCTATCTAACAGCAAATTTAGAGCAGCGCATCTAATGCGTATTTATAATTAATGGTGTCAGTAAGTGAATACTTAGTGTGACAATTACATTTAAATAATAATACGGTATATATCTATCAATCTAATAAAGTGTTAATGATCACGTACATCTGAAGAATTTCTCACCATTACAAGGTTCCCGTTAGACATTGCCAACTGGTTTGGAGCACCAGCAGTGGCAATAGCTGTTTGCGGAACCACTGTTGGTGTAGGCGATGTGACGGCTGGTTGCGTTACAGGACCTGCAGTTGCTGCTTGTGGATTCGTTGTCAATTGTACTAGATTTCCATTAATATTAAGTACTGTAACAAAAATGAATTGTTAGTACCAATGATTTTGTTAAACACAATAAAATGACCAACTAACACATGAACTTCACAACTTCAAAACTTTAAACAGTTGTTTTTAATGAGAAAGCGTTATGCCGTACGATTGAAATATTGTTAAATTAAGTACAACGATGTATATTTTCGAACAAAAGTTATACTAATAATAATAAATGGATCGATTACTTTTTTTGTTTAAACCCTCTGTAAATCTATTAGATTTACATATGTATAAGGTTATTTTAAGAACTCCTATTTAAATTACATCAGGTAATGTCGCAGTAAAACTAAGATTGAGAGATGAAAATTCTTCAAGTAAATCGACAGTTCAAAAGTTCAGGAGAGAATATAATTGTAATAAAATTTAATATCGTGATTGGTTACAAATCTAATGAAGTATAACAGCTATTGATAGACTTGAGTATATTTGAAATTGTATGTAAAGAGCCAAGTATTTTAGCGTGTTATTATTTGATTGTCAAAGAATCAAATTTGAATTAATACACCTATTCTAATCAGAATAGGTAGTACACAATCTTCTAATCAGAAGATTGTGTACTTATGGAAACACCTCAAAAGAAAAATATATAAATAAGGACAAACGCGCATATGTATGAATCCAATTTTATAAATTTTGGCACCCTATATTATACAGAAGTTCGTAGCTGAACTGTTTTTCTGACACAATACTTATTTTATGTTGAGCATAAAGGTAGAAGTACCATCAGACACTTCGATTCTCGTATGAAGCAAATTAAGATTCTTCAAAAAATTGATAAGAATATTGTCATATTTGATTATTGTGAACCAGTTTCTTGCGAATTTTGAAGACACAATCCTTTAAAAACATGTACATACAATACCATTTTGTATCTACCTCTGGATAAAAAAATGTAAGATAGCATGTTAACTGAAGTGGTTAGGAAATACAGCTTCGAAAAGAATTTTCTCAGGAAGCTAAACAATAATGGAGAATGGAAAAGAAAACTATTCACCTACTTCCCAAAAGCAATTACCACTAAATGGTATGTGGCTGATTCCAAAACTTATAATACTCAGAGCCAATGGGAACTGACCTCAACGTCTTCCATGCAGAGGTTAATGCTATTGGAAAATCTGCTCAATTGGATCTTGACAGCAATTGCCGGAAGCAAAACATTACAATTTTCTCCGACAGTTAAGCAGCCATAAGGGCGCTGAGTTCAAACACCATCAGATCGAAATTAGTCTGAAAATGCTTAGGGAAACTAAACAATCTAGGCAGAGAGAACAGAGTTGCATTATGTTGGGTACGAGGGCACACTGCAATCATTGGCAAGGAGAAAACTAATCTGTTAGTAATGAAGGTCGTCACAAAACATCGTTTGTGGGACTGGAACCGTTTTGCGGAATAGGAATGAGTACCTACAAAAGATAACTCAAGGACAGGGAGCAGAAGCTCAAAGCAACTCTCTGGGAAAATCTTCCTGGTCTGACACACTCCAAGATATTCATTGGAAATTTCAACAAGCAAGGACTATGCTAGAAATAACTAGGAACAAATACGTGTACGTGTGGGTTTTCTCACAGCACACTGCCGCTTTGGGAGACACATGAGAAAGATAGGTTTGAAACGCAATTTGTGCCAGTCATTTTGGAAATGCTGTCATTGTCGAGGGAGAACTACCCTCTTTGAAATCGTCATAGCTATTACAATTTATTAAGGCTTTATAAAGCCCTTAAACAGGATGGAGAGCAATAGCTGTGAGTAAATTCCAGCAACTTATGGCTCATGTAGGGGGACACAATAAATCATCGGGTCGCAGTACAATACCACCCTCCACTTAAATTTGAAATAAAAAAATGTACGACGGCATGTTAGTAGGAAAAAATGAAACATTAGAGAATGAACGATATGAATGAGCTTACTTGATTTCACTTAAATTAATATGCCTGTAGTATATATCATAGATTATATTCAGCTTTTTGTAAAAAGAATTCAGTATTTAAATACTTTTGAAACGTTTCAGTGAGCTGGTCTGAACATATTAAAGAAATGACAATCGAATAGAATAACAAAAATCTTAGTAAAAAAAAAGTATAAATTAAAGTCAAGAAAGTGGGAGTGCAAGAAACGAAGAACATTAAACAATTTGGAAACATTTTTCAGGTCTGTAATGTTTGGAAGAAATGAACAAAAAAATACCTAGCAAGCATGAATTGAGTTTAAAGAATCGAATCTTCGTATGCTTACATGACTGTGTAACTTTCTAGTATTTTGCAATAACAACTAACGGATATGCCAAACTAACCAAGAAATCATGCTGCAGTAAAACGATAGTATGATTTATACTACATCTTTATACTTTCTTTGTATTGTTTTATCTAAAAAATTACTGTTCATCAGATCTACGATAAAAGTAACTAGTTACAATTACAAGTTATTCTACCAGTATTGTTCCATTATGATACTCTACAGAAACAGCTGTATACACAGTAACTTTACATGGGCTGCCCTTTAAATGTAATATGAAACAAAGATTAAAGTAATAAATATATGTACCTGTTGGTGTTGCCTGTTGTATTGCTGTATTATCTAGAGCAACTGGTTGATAAATAAATGTTTGGCCATCCGCTGTTTGAACTATTTGTGCTTGTTGTGGTTGCTGAAGCAATATCTGTCCCTGTGCACCTTGCAAACTCGATACTGGAACTACCTGTATTTGCTGTATGCCTTGAGTACTAGGTGCCACTTGGATTTGTCCATTTTGTGGCATCGTATGCACCATAATTTGTTGGCCATTTGCTCCTTGTATCATTTGGCTGTTTGGATTCATTTGCATCACTTGAACTTGCTGCGGACCAACACTCTGCACAGCCTGCATAACCACTTGTCCATCCGCAGTGGTTAGTTGCTCCATTGCTGCGAATTATGACTACAAAAATAAGTACAACATAGGATGGTTACCACTTTAATACCTAGAATAATTCATTGTGTGCATTGTTTTGAAGCGTTACTAAATTTATGAAATAGTATATTGTTACGGCATCATAAGTAAAATAAATATAGTGTATATTAACATAACCTTACTTTGATATCATAACATTAATTTTCTTATGATAGAAACACTCCTCGAGACTTTTTGTAGAAAATTCGGCATCATCTTGAAGATTACGTTATAGTTTCATTATCTTGAGCATATGGTTGAAATCGATGAGTAAAGGTAAATATTACTATTTGACAGCCTTAGAAAATGGATTCGATAGTGCGCCATTACAAAATTGAGAAAGTTAAACGGTCGTTGGAAACGATACCAAATTTGTAAATTAGCCGATAATTCGGGAATAAACAAATTGTATTTTGCCGGTTCAACCCTCGAATCATGCACAGAATATGTTTGATAATTTGTGGACTTACATTGGATATTTTACTTGGTAGTGTCTCAATGATTGGTCGACAAATTGTAGACCAATGGTCGCGACTTGCAGGAACGGCACCGGTTGTGTATTGGTGGCGATGGCTACCACTCCCAAACGTACGAACGACGGTCGATGCCCCGTTAGCTGATCGACGGGCCTCTCTAAGCCAGGCGCGGGAAACTCGTGACCAATTACAAAAGTAGAAAAGGAAAAGTGAATGTAATCAGGCAGCCAAGACAAATCTCTTCTGCACCATTGACGGCCGACTCTCATTTATTTTTTTACTTACAAATTACTGAATATGGTCGGAGAAGGCTAGTTTGTGAAAAGGAGAAAATATTCCCAAGATAAGCAAACATACTGTAGATAGGGTGTAGAAGTGTATCTAAGTAGGTATACCAAGACTTCTTCTAACTGATTTCTATGCAATAGAAACTGCATTTTTTTTTATGAATATGTTTCCTTATTTAATAAGTAAAGTGACATCAGTTTTTTTCCATTACCTAATTCTAATGAAGATCTTAAATTGTCAATTGTTTATATTAGGTGCCTATTCTGACCAAAATTCGCCAAAAAAACGTTCAGTGAATTCGAATTTCTAATTGCACCTAAAACTATTCAATAAATATGTAATCTTGACTTTTTGACCGAATTTTGTATTAGAATTCATACGACACGTAAAGCGTGCAAGTGCCCTAATAGCTGGTTGTTTCTAGACCTATAGTAGGTAGGTACCTATCTATATAGATTGGTAGGTATGTAAGTATATGTTCACGGAACGCTGGACGCACGTACCTACTTATTCACTGAAGTAAAAACTTTGAAAGTGAATAAATAAAAACCATTCTCTTCTGATCTACATAAGTATGCTAATTAAGTCAAAAAACTAGATAGCACTATTAAAATTTCTTGGTCTTACCTAAGTTTAAGAAAGCTCGTTAAAACAATGCCGAAATGCACAGGAAAAAGCAACTTGCTTAACGATCTTGTTTGGAGATTGATTTGCGACAATATTGTAAATGCATAGTGTTGGTACTTATTTCAGTAATTTAGTTGTAATTTGAGTTGATCTCTCACAGCCATAGTGGTCTAACAATTTTATGAACTACCACATAGGTACCTAGTAGGTATTAAAAATTGTCGTTTACCTACTTATAGGTAGGTATCTCTTCTTAATATAGGTAAGTAGCTATCGTAACATTTATAAAGAGACATAACATGATATGGGAGGCTTCCACGATTCGAGTTTCTATTTTGAGAGCTTCCGGCGTTTTGATCACGTGATAGTACCTAATGTAAATATATCTATAGGTGCCTATACTTAGGTAAACAATAAAAAAGTAAAACGAAGCACAAAAATTAATCAATAAACGGAAAGAAAATACAAACTCCACGTTTCTCCACTAATATAGATAGTGGCGTCTTCAGGAGTAAATAAAAGGAAAATCACAAAGTTACGATAACACCTCGAGTTTTTATTTTTACCTACTACGACGCGGTCAAAATCCGGAAGTCGTCATAATATGCGCAGACGCTTTTAAACTCGTTACCGAAATCTGCACCAAAATATAAAATTGGAAAAGTTATAGATGGAGCCAGGTACAACACATCGATATTTTTTCTGTGACAATCAGAAATCATTACATATTAATATTATCAATTATTTATAGTAAGTATATTGATTTATTTTTAATGTAGGTACCTCTATTTAATTTCTGACGTACTTAGTTAAAAATTAATAAATGTCATTTAATACATAGTTGCCATTTTTTCATCAACCAAACACTTTTAGCGCATGTTAAGTGTAGGTTAGTATATAATCCTCCTATATCTTTGAGAATACTATCTAATTGTGTGTTTTTTGTACTTAATTATTCTTACAAACAGTAATAGATTTATAAGCGATGCATAATTTGCGGCGGCCATCAGAGATACTTGATATTAGTTTCACGCAATTGTTGAATACCTAAGTACATATCCATCAAATATAAAAAAAATCGAGGTATTAATTATTTTTTTAAATATGGCGGTATAGTGGCATTTTAAATCACTACAAACAAGACAGATGTCGCGGCTTGAATTCGCGATTTTGACATAAATGCCATACAAAAGTACAAAACCGCCAGCTCACACAAAGGTATGCAAATTCCGTTAAGTAATGTAGCGCACGCACTGAATCGGTTGGGCATAGAACGACTGTCACTTCTGCGTAAGCCATGCGTTTAATCAGTCACTTAAAAAGACCTCAGCACAAAAGTTATTTTTAGATACTTAAAAATTAATGTTATGTTGACAATTATAGGTACTTATATTTTGTCCCTATAGTTTTATGCACGTTTTATGTCAACTTATGACAATATTCAACGCAGATTCAGCAATTGTAACAGTAGCAGGTAAAATCAATCTATTTCGGTCAGAGCCGGCTTAGCACACGGACTTCTATGTGATAAAAATTACATATTATATCTAAGTTAAAAACTATGACCACATGATAGATCCAAAGTAAATTTTGTACATATATCTACATATTTATACTAAAAGATCTTATTTAAAAACGAATCAGTATGTCACCATCGATTTTTAGGCAGTATGTATACCCAAAGAAACAAGTGGTCGGACAGTTTCCATGTAACAACGTATTGAAAGTATCCGACCTTTAGTTTCTTTGAGTGTACTTTCGTATATACACAATGTATGTACACTCACCTGAAAGAAGTTGTAGAACGATTTACATAGCGATTATATGTAAATTGTTCTACAACTTCTTTCAGGTGAGTGTACATATGTATACTTATTTCTTAAAACGGATGTATGGATTCTGTTTTATGGAGAATATGGATCAAATTATAATTTAGGTAACGATATAGTTATACACTCTGTCCCACAAGAACGTCCGGTCGATTGTGCGAAATCCTGAAGCACTAAAATTAAAGCAAAACTGTAGCTAGAAAGTCCATATCAAATACTACTACGCTATTGCCTAGTAAGTAGTAGTAGTAGTAGTAGTACATAGTAGTAATATTCATTGGGTTTCTCATTTCCAATAAAGTATGTTGTAGTCTATTCTAATTCATATTGTGTTAAATTTGTAGTATTGACATATTCTAGCTACGTTTAGATTAACCTTCATCCTATATCTCCTCAAGTACAATCTTTTTTTTATATCATCATTTCATACTGGCGCCACTATACCGTGTGAACGCCTGCAAGTGATTGATACCTAAAGTTAAAAATACCTAGTTTCCTTTTGTTAGAATAAGAAACCATATATGTTATATTCCACTGTGACATTGGATGTATTGCTGAAAGCATAGCCTGTTGCATTTTTCTCTTATACATTGATTTTCCATTTCGTTCATCGCAGTTCAGCGATACAGTAGATTCCCTATATAGAGTCGACGATTGAGATAAAAATTCAATTCCAGGCAGTATGCGAGTGCAATAGCAACATTGTTGTTATCGCATATCCGCATTTGGTAGTCGCTTAATACGGGCGCAGTAGGGTATTGCGGTCAGTCATTACTGATACATCAATCGATCGATTGACCTATACATTATTGGTCATCGATAGGTTCATGTTTTATTGTATAGTGACTTTATTTCTATTATTCTCTTAGTTCAAAACCCTTGTTGTAAGATATCAGCTAAGAAATTGTTGATACCTCAATTTAATCGACTTACGTTGGCAACATTGATCTTTACTCCGTTTGTTCCGTAGTGACTAACCATATGCGAGCGGGGCCTGATGCGTGATAAGCTTCCGTCCGTCGCCATTGCAATGTGAGCTAGATATTCCACTTACAACAATGCGGTTTGAAATTTTCATTTAATGCCTAAGATATAGTAAAACAAGATATGCCTACTTTCTATACAGGGTGTATTTGAAAGATATGAAAATTGGAGATATTATTTTATTAAACTTAAATTCAAAATATTTTGCGCAAATTCCTTCCCAGATGCGAGAAAAAAAAATGACAAAGATATTTATAAAATATTCGTCGCGCCACTGTGTTTTGACAAATGCATGTAGCGCAGAGCAGGTGTAGCGATAGGCAATATCTAACATGTGTGCAACGCACAATCAGATTCAGTCTGTTTCAAATGTTATATGCGGACGTTTCGGAGGGCTTACACACCGCATGTACTGTACGATAGGATTTTCATTTATGGTGAAACAGATGAAAATGTTAGTCAACGGATGTCGTGTTTAGATTACGAAAGTCGTGGGCGTGAAAGCGCCCGTAGGGTTTTACGTGCTGACGAAGACGTCCTGAACTTTATTGGCAGAAATCCAGGTGTAAATATACGAGAGGCAGCACCACAGTTCAGGGTGTTTACAGTAGGTAAACTACATCTCCATTAGACCAGTCACTTGACGTGGACAGTATAAGCCAGGCACTATATAGGGGCTGTCACCGCCGGCCACCGGACACGCTGTATAAGGGCTCCCAGGGAATGCGGCCTTCCAGCCCCCCAGGGAGTGCATCCCCCAGACCTCAGGGACGGAACCTTGCGGCAGCAGCTCTCTGTCGCCTAACCTTTTAACCCCTGCTTTCCGGCGTCTGACCCTCCAAGCCCTTGCGTCAGCAGAGCATCTTACCCGCCCCTGTATATAAGACAATGTCTACACTATACCCTTTAGGTTTTCAGGTGGTTTTTCTCTGCGCGCTCTATGGGACCGAGCGGCCGCACTCCCTGGGAGCTATTATACAGCGTGTCCGGTGGTTGGCGATGAGTCTTAAGACAGGCCTTATATAGTGCCTAGCTTATAAAGGCTGTTAATGCCTTTAATTTATAAGTTAAAGTTCCTTTATAAATTAGTCTCCGATAATATTTTTATACGTAATCATATGTATTGATCTTATTGACCCTTAGAATTCAAAACTATTTAAAAAAGCTGACACATCAGCGTTATCTCGTAGTTTTTATAACATCTACAGCTGCTTTTTGAGATGCCTTGCGTTAGTTCGATCGAGGTAAAATTACTGCATTCATAGGCAGCGCATATTGTAATTTATAAAAGGGATTTTAATTTTGACATTCGCGATGTAATTGAACTATTTTTTTTTAGATTTATATTCTACATCTGTAATTGTATCTTACCATTCTTAATATTTTTTACTTTTATTTCGAAGATACCCTATATGCGTATGTATATTAATGTTCAGAATTAACTCAATAGAATGGAAATGCCACCAAACTGGTTGCATAGCACTCTCGATTAAAACAATTTTATTCAAAAATTAGTATACGTTCAAAATCATTTGTCTATATAAGGGGCGTAACTTTAGTATTGTTTAAACTATACTTAATGATTCTGTTTTGAAATATCCATACGTTTTAATGTGCAGCGCGAGGCAAAACTTTTTCATTTGTGTAAATGGAATACGCCATATTTTATACAATCACAAAAGTGATGATATGCTTCATCTATAGTTATTACTATACATAAAACAATGATATTTTAAAAAGGGTGCTCAGAAAGTATTGCGCAAGTTTCTAGAAAGACTAGTGTAACAAATTTCAGATTGCCCGTATATTTACATTTTTTAGTTGCTTAGTGCAGTCTCTCATAAAAAAAAACATCTATTTGGTTCGTCATCGACTGCTACTACAAACTTCAAAAATGCGCACTGTTTAAATAAAATAGTCGACTCGATGTTGGCTGTATGATCCGGTATAGACTATACCCTAGAAACTTGATAAAAAAAATATATACACATGTGTTACGTGCCTATTTAAAAAATAAGGTACCTACTCCAACTAGATCAAGTCACTTTTCAATTGAACCAAAACAATTAACTGAATAGTAAAATAGTAAATATGGGAATAGTGAAAAGGTAGAAGAAACTCGATGTGAATCATTAAATCAGTTTATTGATTATTTACAAAAGAAAAGAAAGAAATCTTTTGTTGTTATATGGCGGACGTTGTTTTTTATTTCTAATTATCTGGAAGGGTAATAGACAGCATAAACACAATACTTCTTACTTTTTTTGTATTTGCTTTTAGTACAAATTAAAATTCCTTAGAATACTGTTAATTTTCCCATCCAAACAATTCATACTGATATAGTGAGAACTCATTAAATTATAACAATTACAAAATAAGACCGTTCTCAAATCAATTTAATTTTACAATCCACAAGTGTGAACAAAATCGTAAGTTTTACGTTAGTATTTTAATATTAACAATGTACAATTATATTATTAGATCACTACAACAGCCTACACCGTTTTTTCTCTTTTTTCAAATGGTGCAAACACCCTATAATATATTTTTATTATATAATTAATAATATGCATATTAGCTATTGACATCAACTACAACCAGTCTTGTGTACATACTAAAATGTTACATATTATATATATTTCATAAATCTATATCAGATGAAAGCATATGGGAATAAAATTTGTAAACTTTGTTCATGTGGTATAACAAAGACTTCTTAACTTTAGAATAATTTATTTATTTTTACTTATTCCAATACACTTTCGCCCGTACAAGAAATATATGTACTAAAAACTATAAACTAATTTCTGTAGTGCAGCCTTGAAGATCAGTTAAAAATCTTAAGTATTTTGTATGTACTTTTATTTTAGGAAGGTGTGAATGTTTTGATATTGATTTTAGTTTTTAAAGTGAATTCCATATTTGTTTAAAATTCAAATTTTTGTTTTAATTGAGAGATTTAGATTTTGCAACAGATTTTTCATACATTTAGAAATAATTTTGATTGTAAGTGGTATAGTTATGATTTATATTTGTAAATTTAGAATACAGGAATATCTGGTCGATGTATGCATGAATAAATTACATTCAATATCAGGGTTGCAAAATCTGAAAATCATTTAATTTCACTTCTTACGTGATCCAACATAAAACCATAGATAGATTATATCACCACAAAACAGACAAAATATTAATAACACATTTGAAAAAATCCCACACAAAAAGCGTTTATATATTCATGCTCTGTACCATTAACATCGTGATATAGCATTTGTAAATATATATTTGTTTAATATATTATACACGTGGTAACTAAAATAATTCAACCCAGCGTCCATGGCTAATATAAAGATTATATTGAAAAACTAAAATACAATATAGCGATTTTAATATAAAATAAATGTAAATGATTTTTAGAATTTATATGTCGAACGGAGAAGATTAAAACTACGACATATTCTTTTATAATTTAATTGCTGTTCTTATTGTATACAGTGGACACCATTTATTGTAATAATTAAATATCTTTTGCGACTGCTTGTCGTTAATTGTTTTCATGCACGAGTTGTTGGGTGATTGTGAATTTCAAATAATAAACCTACTATTTACGCTCAACATTTTAATATTTTAGATTTCATGATGCACAATTTATTTTTAACTGTATCTGTTAAAAGATGTAATACGATGTATTTATTTGTAGAAGAGTTGAGATTATTGAAACACCTGAGTCTTCAATTATTAATCACATTAAATGGCGCTCAATGTGTTTATTTTAGGGAAGAGATCAGTTAACTGTATTATACTGAAAATGAATGGGCGATTAATAGAAATTTAATCAATTTTATTATTGTGCTTTTTAATTTCTTGATACATTTTCTGTGTAGTATTTTTAAATATATACAAGAAGGTACTATTCTCGTGTAATAATTACAATTGTTATATCCCATTAAGTATTCTATTATATTGGCAAAATTGGTCTCAGTTCATATTGTTTGATATGCAATATAATATTAATTTCGATTTCATTAGTTTCGAATTATTTTACTATAATGTTATATAACAACAATAATTTAGGGATTTAACTATATAATATAACGTTGTACACTAATTGAAGAAAAAGCATAAACAAAACGTAAAAACGCAAATTGTTTTAATACTGCACTTAGTCTATCGAATATTATGACATACATATATGGTTAATAGGCCAGTCTTAACAATATTACGACGTAAACTAAACGAAATAACAAAAAATATCGGTAGTATTGTCATATTAGACAGTAAGAAGCACGATATACAAACATAAAAAGTTACTTTTCGATTCTAGAATAATGAATCAGAAAATAATATTATTTTGAATAAACGGATGTGTCATTAAAACTAATATCTATTCTAATTCGCTGTTAATTTTTTAAAATTTAATGGTTTAGCTTATAATCACCCTGTGCTTATACACCTAAGATAGAAAAAGAGACTATTAGATATCAAAAGAACAGAATTCTTTATACAAATCTTATTTTTGCGTGTTTGTGTGTATGAACATGACTATATTCTTTATTTTTATATTTTTGTTTATGTCTATTAGTGATTTGGGTGGAAAATAGAGAGAGAGAGATCGATAAAGAGAGACATCTACCATTACTTCCATCTAGACAACATAAAACAGAGACAATGATACGAGAAAAACATGTAGACGCTTATTACATCGACATGCAACAAGTACTTGGACAGCTTCATTAGTAATTTGTTTTATTTACGGATGAAAGATTAAAAATACAATCACATAAACACCTGATTATTATTAAATCTGTCAATATATAATAACAGATATCGCAGAATCTGTATTTTAACCGTTTAAAATATAGAAAGTACGATAAAGTTTAAAAGCGTGATTTAATCTATGAATATTATTGGTCGACATCTAGTACAATGTATGTGACGCAAATTAATTTAAGTTCTGTTGAGTCCAGAGTGTTCGATTACGCTTTATAATATATTTAGTTTTTAAAATAAATTACATCGTTACCCTATCAAGATTTTAAAACTGATTAACACACAAATTCTGCTACATCCAATATAATATTTACAATCTGTCGACAAGTTAATAACTACTTCAGAGTTCTTTGTTTGGGATTAAACGAAATATTCTTCTTATAGCGTTCTAACCGTAAGAACCGGATCAACATTGATTATATTGCTATTCTATGTCGCTTTCTTATTAATTACGTGGCATTTACTTGATTATAATTTTCAGATACCTATATGGGATTTTTCAAGATCATATAAAGTAGGTATAAATACACATTGGCAGTTTAGTAACGACTTCGGAAACTATTGAATTACATTATTTTAGCTTAGGCAGTGTCAAAAAAACAGTCCTAAATGTAAAACGAAGATTCAGATGTAATTTACTTTTATTGAACGCCAATGTACACAATACACAAACTAATGCTTAGTAATTTTGAGCAATATATAATTATAAAATTGCCTTTTTTATGTATAGTAAAGAGTTTAGATATATAATCGATTTTACCAAGTTGGAGATCTTCGGGATAAGTTTTAAGGTACTTAGTTTAGCCAAAAGTTTTCTTTTTATTCTTTTATTATTGTCACGTCTTGATGTTGGAAAAGGTGAAACTTGGCTTCCGACTGAAGCATTAATGCATATACGTACATAATTCTAATAGATTAAGGAACTTTTGACAAAAATACAATTTCAAAATTCTTCATCTTCGTACATATAGATTTGCTATGTAGCGTAGCGTATGTGCTTTCAAAACTAGGTAAAGCAAGAACTTCTGCTATATTAGAATTTATACCACTACATATATAGTAGTCTTCATCGTTCTACATAAGTTTCTAGCACTTAAACACTTAACCATACAATTATAACATTATAGGAAAAATATTTCATTAAATCTAAATAAATGTCATATTCAATGATAGATTTCTGAAATTGTTACAACTCTGTGGACATATTGTATATATCTATATATATATATACTTCATCTAATATAATATATACTTTTATAGTAATTATTTCTTTTTATTATTTAATACTAAATATATGTATACCCCACTAGCCTACACAATCCAAAAATATTTTATCTTATATATAATATATATATTTATTTCAATTTAATATTGTTAATGTATGCAGTACGCACAACTACCCTAAATACTCTACATCATCTAGAGTTAATAGGTATCGTACAATATATAATCAGCAAAACACGGGAGGGTGAAAAGGAGTTTGGCATAGAGATCACGAAAAACGCTCTATTATTCAAATGTAGTGTTTCGCGTTCTTTTCCTACTCTCATTATATTTTGTTGCAGTTAGTACATCATAATATGTATTTCCTGTGAATTTCATAAATATCCTAAAAATTCACTTTCAAAAAGGACTGTTAATTATTAAATATTATTATCGTATATAGTAGCTATGTACAAGATAAAATGATCATCTTCTTTATTAATATCACATCTAAATTGCCGTAACTCCATAGAAGGATACATATAAACAAGGTCCCACAGACCAGTTACAATATTTTTCTCAATTTAGTTAATTGAACTTCTAAACTTTTCACATTAATTTTTCCCTTTTTTTAGAACATGAAACAGCGATACAGTTAGAAACCACTACTTTTAACGTGCTTAATGGAGTACGAAAGAAATTAACGTTATTACAGTAATAATATTTGAACAGGCACATCGATTGTTGCACACTCTTTACAAGAATGTATCTATTTTTATATGAAGTGACTTGAAGTTTTGTATGTTTTGTACTCTCTATATGATTCAACTTTCTGTAACTAATTGCTTATGAAGGTACGTTACCTATTAAAACAAATTAGATATCAATTAAAATAAAGAAAACAAAATATACTAAAATAAAAGTAACCATTTATTGGATTAATTGTATTGAAATAAAAAAGGATGAAGAAACAGGTGAGATAACTATAATTATATCCTTATGATATAGTAATAAGGAAAAAGATCAAACAATTATGTCTTTAGGTCGAAATACTACTTTTATATTTATGTTTTATAAATTAAAACAAGTAAGCATAAATAATATTACAAATTATATATAAATAATGTATATATACACAAATATACATAATAATCCTTTAAATTATATACATATATAATCATACTTCCATAAAAATAGTTTCTTTGTGTATGTCAAAATGATTAGATGCAAGATGAGTCAGTATAAGTTTTCAGATTAGAGTGATCCAATGACTACGTTTTCTACTTATTGCAAGTTTTGTTTGAAAGAGCACATTTTTTAACTTATAAGATATTACTTTTTATGTTTCACAAATTTGTTTCGTCATTTTTAGGAAATCAATTCTTCAGACTATTATTATTATTATTGTGTGAAACAATCTATATAGTAAACATAAAAGAAAACAAAATGAAACTTTTGTACACAGGTATAAAATAAAATCAAGTTCTTATGTGTAGAACTCAAAAATCAAAATGTAAATCATACTCAAAGAGGTAAAATATACTAAAAAGCATTGAAAATAGATGTTGTAACTTCTACATTAAAAGTTAATGGTGGCAAAACTCGTCAATGTATATTAATATATTCACTACAACGTTAAATAGAATGTTTTAGTTATATTCTTTTAACTTATAGTTAAAACATACAAAACTTAAGTCGAAGAACACCTATAATGTTTAATTCATTATTTTATATATAATAATGTAATCTAAATGATAGTAAAATTGTAAAGTGAATTGCAGAGAAGCGAATTAGAAAGTATGGACCCCGAGTGTATAATAATTTATTGTACGGCCCAATTTTATATCATAGAAAATAACGAAGAAAAACAAAAATTATCGGGGAACAAAAATAAAATGGATAGGATGAACAGCTAATCTGCTGATAGACGGGAATACTATTATAGTAATACGAAAATGCATTATACTATTTAAATATACAAAACAGCCGAATCACTAATTCCTAACTATGTATGTACAAAGTCAATAATTCAATCATAATAGTAAAATAGTAATGAAAATTGTTATCATATGAAATTAATTAAACGATAAAACACTAAAACCTCTTAATTGATTATCACTACTTGTTTTTGACTAAAATGCATAATATACATCAAGGAAGGCAGTTTATATCATAGAAACATGTACACAATCGGTAATATTACAATAATATAAATTATGTTTATGATAGAAGAAATTTTAAACATCTAAGCGAGCTAATTGATAATCTAAATATTTTAAATTTGCAAATTCTCCTCAATAGTAGTCACTGATGAAAGCAACTACTCTTACATTTGTCTATATAGTTACATATATATATGTATATATCATAGGTACACATAATAAACGATGTTTGAGATATTAGAACCGCTTCAGCGTTCTATCAAAACTAGTAGCATAATCGATAAACTATATTCTTAGTAAAATACCCGACAAAATAATAGTCATAATTACATAACAGTTAAAAAGTAATAGTTCGATTATATATCCTAAATAACGTATACTTTTCTAATTTTGAATATTATCTCTAATAACTCGGTTTTCTCCCGAATATACAAAAACCAATAAAACGTATTAAAGACGCATAAAAACACAATTACAAGACTAAAAGGAGAAACTAAAAAGTGAAACAAATATTTAGTCATTTAAAATAATTGCACTCTGACTATTATTTAATAACATAATCTTAAGCATAAAATATGACGTAACGTTTATTTTGAAGTATTTACAAGTGCTTTGTGAAATATGCATGAAAATTGTTAAAAATTACTACGCTAAAAATGAAAAAATGGAATATTATAACCGAATGCTTTTTCGCAAATAATATAGTAATACACAATGAAACTAACACAATAAACTAAAAACTACACATGTAATTTGAGACTTATAAATATATACCCCGGATGAATAAATCAACAAAAATCAAGAAATTTCCGGAGGAATAATTTTTTGTTTGTTTTCGTAATTATACAAAACTCGTAAAATTACTGTAAGCCTTACAATTACAATAATATAATGATAATGACAACAAAAATGAAAGTGACCATACACTTACAATTAAATAATGCTCACATTAAAAAAACATTTTCCATCTCTAGATTTAGTTACTATGTAACTAATAAACAAGAACGAAATAAAATAAAAACTTCTGTACTTATCCGCTAAAGAGAGGTTGCTTTGTTTTCTTCGCGAGTTTTTCGCTCATTTATTTTGATTTTGCTGCGGTGTTTACTCTGCGAACCACAGGCCTGGGTACTGACTTTTGGCCGGACTTAAAGGTGCAAATCCATAAGAAGCTACTTGAGCGTGTGACGGAAACTGGAGATGCGCAGGTAATGGGTGGCTGGTATGACTTGCCAAGACTGGTCTTGCGCTTGCATGATGAGCAGGCGGCGGAGGAAGTGGTCGACTGTTAATTAGAAATACAATAAAAATAAGTTATTAATTTTAAACATGTAGATGGCTGAATGTGAATTTGTATATAACGTAATCATTTTTTTTTAAATTCTGGTTGACAAAATCTGTTGCAGTAGTATAGTGCTTTATAAATATTATTATATTGCAGCACACAAACATTGCACCGCTAGATTGCGACAACGTAACCTTTTGCTTTAAGTTATGCGATTAATATTTTACTTTAGAACAGTATATTTCCATGATACTATCTCTATTCAAAACACATAACTTAAATAACTATGTAATACTAATTTTGTTCGTGTCTTTTTCAAAGTACATATACGAATTTTGTTGTAAAAGAAAGAATAACGAACTACATATATTTACCATTTTCAAGTTCTATCAAAACACTAATATAGTTTCTGCCGTGATGTAGCTACAGTCACCGCCAGATTTAACTTACTAAAATATATTTATACTGCTGTAAACTCCAATTTATCCTGGGTTTGCCGATAAATTTATCTATGACTTTCGATTTTATAAGTGACGACATATTGCTACATAAGTTTGAGAAATATCGCAGTAATAGTGTTGGTTTGGGAGAGATTAATTCACGTTTCTGGCAAATGCTGATGGATTGTAAGCAATTTAATACACTATAGAATTTGACGTGTTCCACCTAATTGATCTATAATAGAAAAATTAAGAGTGAATTTTGCAAATTACTGCTTACTGTGTTGATGATTATATTAACTATTTTAAAAGAATTATGTATCTATTTGTATAACTTGTACAATATTAAAAAATAATATTGTATTAGGTAGAAACAAAAACTGCCGAGGATCATTGCGAATAAAAAAAAACGGATTGAAATGATTGGGTCATATGCAGGTAACTCTTTTTAAATGAACACGAAGGTTGGGCTACTAGTACCAAGGAGTGAGAAAGTAAGTTCAGCAGTTTGGCATTGATCAATTTAATCATGAACCTTTTATTACAAATATAGAGTAGAAAACATTTGACAGGTATCTTACATATCATACACTTTCGTTAAGCAAACACCTAATGGAATTAATAAGACATTATTGGTTTTAGAAAAGTAAAGTTAGAATAGCGAAACTACATTACTACAACGCTTCAAACGAAATTCTGCTAAATATGCGTTTCTTACTTCACGAATGAATTTTTAAATGACATGTCTGTTAAATCGAAATATTGCAATCCTAAAATGTTACAGAACATTACATATTCTCCATTTATATAGTACTGGTGTTTATATTGAACTTGCGGTTATTGTACATACATTATACAACAACGAACCTCAGTTGTACTTGGTCCTCTCATTATCGCAGCTGAAACATTTACTATCGTAGTTGCGGCTAACTAAACTTAAATTTAAAGATGAAGTTACTTACCCTGCTGGTGCTACTTGATGAGTAGTTGGTATATAGGCGGGCTGCGTCGTGGTAACATATACAGCTGGTCGCCTATACAGCTCTGTTTGATGATATAGTGGTTGTCCAGCGGCTGCCAGCGGGTGCTGTGGGGACAATCTAGGAGCGGCGGTAAGTGGTTGTGGAGAAAGATGGGCATTGCTGTGTCTACATTGAACCAACAAAATACTGACGCATTACGCTACTTAATGTGATATTACTTTGTTACTTCTATGATATTGGTTTGGCCAGAACACAAACACATAATTCATTCACAAAACGCGTTACGTCTATTTGAAAAATTTTTAAATATACAAAGAAATAACTGGCCAATGCAATATTTTCATAGTTCTTCTGAAGAAGTAAGTCTTACAAAATATTTATATCAATTATTTTACATTATACAAACTAGCAATACTCCTACTAGCCCAACCAAAAAATGTAACCTCTAAAAAATTGTTTACCTATAGGATTGGTGGTGAATAGCTTGTGGTGGCCCCCAGTTTTTCGCTGGTGCTAAAAGGTGTTGATCCCTGCTCATGGTTAAAGAATCTCTTGTAGAATGTGCTGCTGGTGGTTGTATTGCATATTCTTTATGTCCTTGTGCAGAAATATTGTAATCCCTCAAATTAACGACAGGTACAGCCGAATGCCGTCGATTACTGCCATGAGATGTATTCGGTGCATGGGCAGCAGGTGGTGCCCAAGATACCCGCTTATCGCCTCCGCTTCCTGTCGCGTATACTATCTGCTCTTGATTACTGATATGCCCAGATCCTGTATTTACGTATTGGTACGCTTGTAAAGATGGTTCTTTACAAGCGGAAGTGCAATGTTGCTGTTGTTGTGGTTGCATTTGTTGGGGCATGAGATAGTCATTTTGTCGATGATGTTGATGGTAGTCAATGCCTGGTTCTTGTTTTGTTTGGACATTGAGCATACATTCAGATTGTGCTTTTGCCAGTAAGCGAGTTTTCCTGGACTGAGAAGAACCGTAATTTACGTGACTCTGAGATGGTTCATGTTTTATAACTTGTTGGTATGCTTGGATTTGTTCTTGCATCTAAATATAAAAAGAAAGCAAAAAAAAAATTGGTGAATTACACCGGTCAACATGATTTTGATCTCAGAAATATTAATAATTGTACATATAGTTTTTTAGCGTGTTTTTAAATATGTATTCGGAATTTATTAATTACCCCGTTTTGTGTACGTTTAAGCTTTTAATAATAATAATAATAATAATAATAATAATAATAATAATAGTTTTTTTATTGGCGACAAAAAGTACATTCAGATATAAAAAAAGAGTTCCTAAGGAAGTGTTATCAAAAGGATCCGAGATCAGCTTCATGACAACAAGAAGCTGCTCTTATTCTCGGACCCAAACAACTTAAAAGTAAATTGAAACTAAACTAAACTAAACCTAAAAAAAACCTAACCTAAATTCGTGTCTTGTTACTACTACTAGAAGAACCAATGTTTATAGAAAAAGAGTAAAGAATAGAAGAGAAAAAAAAAGAGAAAAGAAGAAGGCGAGATAGAGAGAAACGAACCGAAGCAGAAGCAGATACATACGCTCGCGATCATGACTTGGCAGGCGGACAACAATATAGTTTTCTAATGTGATAAGCCAGTGCTGATGGAGTCAAGTTCTTTAGTGCAGTTGGGATAGCATTGTACAATCGAACAGCGTTATATGACAACGACCGCTTGAATAGCTCAAGGTGGTGAACTGGCGGTGTTAATAGACCTTTGGTCCTGATATTTAGGGTGTGCACATCCGAACGAAAAAGCAACTTTCGGTACAAGTAGTTGGGTTTCTTGAAAAAGATTATTTTGAAATAAAACATAGTATAGAGGCATTTGGCCCACCCGGGTGTATGGGAGATGTGTTCACGTCGGCGGATCCCGTATATAAACCTAAGGCAGGCGTTCAGCACACGCTGCACCCGAAGCCTATCAGTACTATCCAAGCAGGGGTAGTATACATTAATACAAAAATTAAATCCAGACAGTACTAATGATTGGCACAATAGCTTCCTAAGATCACAGTTCAGACACTCCTTGCTGCTGTACAAGATTTTTAGTTTGAAGAACGCACCGCTGACAAGGCGTGAAACATGCTGTTTAAACCGGAGCGGTGTATCAAGCGTGAGCCGTGAAATATTGGCTATGTTTACACTGACACCTTAGTACGAGAACTAAGAACCATATGAAAACTATATTAGCACAAATGATTTCTAACGATCGGTGTAAACACTTGCGCACCAAATTAGTTCGGTCCCGCTTCGAAACAACGCAGAGTTATCGAATTATCCCTCCCACTGTAGTTCCGTCGAACCGAACTATCTGCTTTGCGGTGTAAACGTAACCATTATGGAACAATAGGGACACAATAATGATTTAAAAGTATGAACTGTGGGTATTGTGTTAAAAATATGTATCTATTTCCGTTTATACATCAAACTAGGGTTAATAAGGAATTTTGAAATAACGATAGACAATACGCCTGGTGCCATTAAAATAGAAGTTCCCTAAAATTCGATATTTTAAAAAATATCACCCGGCAAATTAAACCGACCAAACTCTTCGTAATTTATAATGAAACACTATAGAATTGTGTTGTTTCTTTGCCATGAAAGCAAATCCTTTCTTCTTTTTTTTCTGTATTCACCATAATAAGAAGAGTGAAAAGAGGCAATAGAACTTGAAAAAAAAGAAGATACTTTTGACTTGAAATAAAGAAGATTTTAATGCAAAATAGTTTAGTAAATAGTCAAAAATCTCTTCTTACAAAATACAATGACCTCAAGTGGCAAATATAGGCGCTGAAGATATAGATATAGATGCATTAATTGAAAACCTACAAGATACCTTGGTTTATTAAAATTTCCTTCCAATTCCTAAGTAAAAACCAATTTTAAAAGCTAACACGGATAGTAAATTTTAAGCCTTTGTTAAATATGTTTATATGGCCTTCTAGCATGAAGCATCTAGTACATATAAGAAATTAGAGAAAGTCATCATTTTCTACGATAATCGAAGTTGATTTCTAAGAGACTATATTACATTTAATTAGATTTATTTAGCAAGCGAAAAGTTTAATTTGTTTCCTCAAAATAAAATATATAAATATTTACCTTTGTCGGACTTTTATGGTCCTCATTATCACTGTCGCCTACGCTCACACAACTGATTACATTTTTTCTATTACTAGTCGTACCATGGCCTCCATGATGACTTCTATGATTACTACTAGTAGTTACCACCTTCTTTGTATTAGCGGTTTCATCTTCACTGTCAGATATAGTTATTACTGACACTGCAGGAGACGGCGTGTCGTTTATGGTGATTGTATGCTGTCTTCCATTGTGTGTCACTTGATTACTTTGGCCATGTACTTGAAGATGTTTACCCTAATCAGAAAAAACAAATAAATAAAAACATTTTATTAAATATTAGGTTCACATACCTGTGAATGTGGAGCATGCTGCCAAGATCCGTGGTGGTTGCTTGGAGTATGGTTCCTTCTTGTACTGCTTGAATAACCATTAACTTGTTCAGATGGCGGTGTACTTTCTTTAACTCTCTTTTTAACCGGGCTTAATTGCGTTTGCTCTTTTTTATCATGTTGTGACCGATGATGTGTAGAAACCTAAAAAATGTGCTTTAGAATGCCAAAATTATACTTTTTTTAAAAATACCATTAAGTGATGGCCATGGTGCGAGGAACTCTGTTGGACATGATGATTTTTCGAAGTTCTTTTGCTTGAGGTCCAAGTGGCTCCAGTGTGATCAACAATGGTTGGATTATATACTTCAGTAGCGACATCCACCGGAAATACTGGCCGTTGCTCCTGTAGTATGGCAGAAGAGTCAACCAGAAGTGGTCTACCCCATTCTGCCTCAGATAGAAGCGGTTGTTGAATTGCGGTATGTTGTGTTGGTATCTGTTGCCAAGAAGGAACAATAGCCATCTGTCTGTTTGCTGGCCAAGACGTTTGCACAGCATTCTAAAAGAAAACAAATCTCTTAGCAAAAACAGATTTTTGCTAGAAATATTTTCACATACCGTTAGTAGCATCTGTCGTCCACTGGGTTCCACTACGCTTACAGGTACGTATTGTTGTTGACCAGGTTGGCTCAATATGGGCGGTTGAATTTGAAGTGGAGGCTGTTGTACCACTGTAACATGTTTGGCTGGGGAACCACCCATTCCTTGATATCCAGCTGGACATAGTATACTTGATACGAGTTGATGCTGAAATGGATCTGCTCTACTACTTGTGGTGTATTGACGTCCGACAGTTCTTCCGTTGTAAATTTGATACTACACATTTAAAATGAAATAAGAAGAGATAAATATGACAATGCCACACGTAAATCATACACGTAAAAATACAGTGGCTTCAACATAAAGCTATGTAAAACCGGTTTTAGTACGAATCAGATACAGTGGTGGCCATCAAAATAAAACTACTCTGACATAATAATTTTATCTGTGCGAAAAAGAATACAATTTGGAACATAAGGGTGCAATATATACACACTATTTATACACAGGGAAATGCAATTTGCAATAATTTGTTTAGAGAAACAGCATTTTCCAATAAAAAAATGCTAAAAGATAATGACCGCTGCACATTCACGTGTTACAAATTTAGTCAGCTATTGACACCTTACTGCTGGCAGACTATTCTTTATAGGCTATGTCATACAATTCAACCTTCTTCGTTATTTCGTATCTTCCAACTGCACGCTTTTATAACCCTCTGATAGACCTTCTATGAGATTTCGGCCAAAAGATCGCGAGGACCATGACAATAAAATTATTTTTTGGTGCAGGTAGCATCAACATACTCATTTTGGTCCATATTCTCTATGATTCAACAAATTGGAGACCAAAAAACGCATCCCATAGCTTATTATAATGACCATCAGGTAGGTATACAATTCGAGGTCACTAAAACAAAGATTTCCCCTATATGCCTAAACTATCTAATAGTGATGCATTTAGTAACTTTGGTTTGTAACATGTTTATATGCCTAATTCATAGCTGACGCTGTTATCATCGTATCCTCTACTATTATTACCAAAGATATTCGTTTTATAAACACATATTTTGATGGGCACTACTGTATATATATGACTATACTTTACTTTAGTTTTTCGATAAATTACAGATAATATAAGATGTTGATTTATACATATCTAATAAACACATTCAATATCGATAGATAAATGCGATCGACTGTAAATTTCACAATGATTTTTTTACGAATTAAAAAAAATCTTAACCAAAATTTGAGGCATATGACAAAATACCGTACTAATACTTTTATAAT
This sequence comes from Popillia japonica, assembly GCA_004785975.1. Classification (NCBI taxonomy): domain Eukaryota; kingdom Metazoa; phylum Arthropoda; class Insecta; order Coleoptera; family Scarabaeidae; genus Popillia; species Popillia japonica. Next base: position 33,258 of record ML218025.1, read on the forward strand.
GCGGACGTACCAGGTTATCGTATCCAGTGCGATCCCTTACTAAACGTTGAACTTGATGGTTGTTGATAGTAAATGTAACGTTACCGTTAGAACTTGGTACGAAATTAGCTACTAATGATTGGGTCTGTTGCGCAGGTTGATGGTGACTGCTAGACGAAGTGCTGCTATAGTCGTTACGACGGCATACCTATAAAAACCAAAGGTTGGTTAAGCAAAAACAAAAAAATCAATAATAGCAGTAATATACCTCCATCATTTGAACACTTGCTTTGACGTTATTGCAGTGAGCATAATCAACAAGATGAGATAGACGGACGAATGGATGGTTCAAAGCTTCTCCAGGTGTTGTTCGCCTTTCCTAGAAATTGAAAAGAAAGCTTGTTAGTTTTGGTGCGCTCTATTTGTGCATCATTTGTAGATGAGTTTTTTTACTTTGTGATGAAGAGAGGATATTGCTACCTGGTCCATTGTAAGCATCCTCTTCAATAGATCAATGAACTCCTTTCTATCAACTTTTTCGGCTAAAAGCTGACCACCCTCCAAATCAGTTGGCACGTTCACTTGACCTATGTCGTCTAAGCAGTTGAAGATGTATTTTCTGGCCTCTTTTGATTTTATCCCAGTCTCTGCTTCATGTTCCTCTGGAGTTTTTAGTCTCCAGAACGGATACGTACTTTCCATATCACGGTAAAAGAATTTTGTTGTTTTGGAAGCATTATTTAGCATATGTTCAGTCGGTAATCCTATAATAGATAAGAACTATTATGTAAACATCCTTTGTTACTATTGTTTCTAAATCATATCAAAAAATACTTTGACTCGGTATGCAAGTTAATGAGCAAATTATTATTTAAATATTTTATAAAACATAATGTAATGTTCGTTGAACAATTCATGGTTTATAAATTCCTGTAGTATCTTGAAAATGTAAAGATCATCTGAACAAAGTAGTTGATTTAACCACTCTAAAATAAAAATTTTACCTTGAGTTTGACTAATGTATCTGATTTGATCGTATTCTGATGAACCGGGATATAGAGGCCAGCCAAGGAATAGCTCAGCAACGACACAGCCTAAGGACCACATGTCAATAGCTTCGCAAAATGGTAAGCCTAAGATGATTTCGGGAGCCCTATAATACCTGCTCTGCAAGTAGGTATTGCAAACAGCCTTGCTGACATGGCTTGCGCTGCCAAAATCGATCACTTTCACTCTGTATGGTTGCCTAACTGGATCCACCAACATTATATTTTCCGGTTTAAGATCCGCATGAATAAGACCCAGTTGCTGTTAAAAATTGCAGGTCAAAGTTTAATTAGCTTTCAAAACAAACATGTTAAGCTTACCTTCAGTTTGAGCAACGCAGTCAGAACTTGCTGCAATATGGGCCTGATGTACTTGAGTGGAAGGGGACTAAATTTGTTTTGTTTAAGAAAATCGTACAAATTCTGTTCGAGCATCTCGAAAACGAGACATGTATGATTCTTGTGTTGGAAACATTCGAAAGCTCTGACAAAGTTAAATTCGTCGGCATTTTCTTGGCTTAATCGTGATAAAATACTAACTTCTATTTGCCCCTGAAAACAAAAATGGAATTAGTATTAACGCAGCAGATAAAATTATTAGTATTTACTTAACATAGATATAATTACAATAGTCATTGCACAGTCCATTGCATTTCAATAATGCAATTTCTTGATTGTGTTTACACAAATGTTGCGTGGAAGTTGTATTTATTCTTAAGAAACCCCCTACATTAAAATTGATGTGCAAAATAAAAAAACATCACAGGGTATCCATTATTTGACCTACATATTTGTATACTTATAAAAATTTGATATAATGTAACTATTTGATAAAACGTTAAAGTGAAGCGTAAATTGATTCAAAAAAGCTCACTGCTATCTGAAGGAGACGGATAATTATCCTTCGTGCTCTATATGTTATATTAAATTTTGTTACACGTACTACAGTGATGTCCAAATAGAGTCTTACGGTCTAATCGTCGACATGTTATATATAATTAATATAGATGTAAATAATAACAAGCGGTAATAATCCATACCTGTCGGGCATAAGATGGATGGTTCTTGAGTATCTTGATGGCGACGATTTCATTGGTGCCTTTCTTCCAGCACTTGACGACCTGTCCGAAGGTACCACGGCCGAGAAACTCGAGCACCTCGTATTGGTTGTTTAACGAATAAAGGACCTCGTGCTGGACGAGCTGGTAATCCCCATCTGCACCGCTTCCAGATCCTGCTTCAAACACTCCCTCACTCTCACCATCCGCCCATTCTATTCCGTACACCACACCACACCACATGTAGTACATTGGTATTGTCTCTTTGGTTTTTTGATTTGAGATACTACTTTGCTATCTCTGTTCTCTCACTTGTCGCGGGAGACAGATTGATATATGTAATTATAAAACTTGCTACCATTGTGTATTATTTAATATTATAATTATTATATCGCGACATGAAAGCTAGAAGAACAAATACGAATGTTATATATACATACATATACTTATTGTTTAAGAGTTTCCCTATAAAGCTTGTTTTAAGCAACATAATGAAACAAATTTAATAAATATGAAATGTACGATAGAATCTATATAATATACAATGGTAACATTCATTTGAAAATACAAATAAGGCTTTTTGAATTATTTGAAAAAATACCAGTTTGTACATGTAATATTTGTAATGTTTGGAAAAATGAGCCAGTTTATATAGACATTTATTTGTCGGTAATATATACAAGAATTCAAAATATAAGTATAACAATTCGATAATATAAAACAATGCGCAATCTATTGGCTGGCAGAGATATTGCATATGATACGTATAATATAATTAATAGAATAAAATGTATATAAGAAAGTGATTCAAACAAATAAGACAATTTTTACCAAAACTTTTAATATGCAAGATTATTAAATTTTTCGATCTTGACAATTAAATACATAAAGCAATGGTTTTTTTAGTGTGGCAACAAACTACAGCTGCTTTTAGCTAATAATTTTGATGTTGACATTTAGAAGATTCAGAAATAGATAATATTAACATGAATAAATCCTTATTAAAAAACACACGCCGCTAAAAATAAGTCTAAAACTATCATCGAAATAATACTATTTTGGCACTGCGTTAAGCTATCAAATTACAACATCAAGTTTAGCACGTATTGTATGCAATACACACTTATGCCAAAAATCAAAGACAAGAATAAAATGCAAAGCCTATAACTCAAGTTAAAAATACAACTATTGTATTTTCAAAATGAATATAAATAAAAAAGCTCCATTTACTTATGCAGAAGCTAGTGTTATGAGCAGTAAAAAGAGCTTTATACTTAATTATTATGATTAGTGTTGGAAAGAACCTAGTGATTGCAAATAATCGGCTTCAAGTATCATAATAAAAAAATATTAGTATTCAGAAGCTTTCATAATAATAAAACGTAATTTTTATGGTGTTAGTTGAAGTCGGTTATGTGAGATCCCCAGGTTTATCACAACAGCAATAATTAGCAGTACGGTTTGTCACAATATAAGCTATAGCTGCACGTTACTTCAGTTGATAATGAATAATGGGATCACAGAAACAAGGAAATTGCAACACATAGCGCTAGTGTATACAGTAAAACCTGTGTTAACGGACACTTGTATATATCGACCACCTGCGATAACGGCCAGCTTTAACATTGCAAAAATCTACAATACGAGTATTATATATATATACAGCTGTGTGCGAAATAATAGCAGTGCATATAAAAATACCGAATAAACGTATTAATTGTTTCCTAGATGAAAGCCATCTGTATAACAGAGGATGAATTGCCGTAAAGAAGTGTCTTTTACTAAGTTTATGCCAAAATCCGGGGAAATACCTATTTCTTTAACACACTAGATTTTTGTTACTGTGCAAAATAATAGCAGTGCTGTCTAGAAAATCGAATATATCGGGTGCAGGGTTGAGTTTTATAGATTTTATTGATAGAATTATATTAGTTGGGTATTTTATTTAGTATTGTGTAATAACATGGGCCCAGCAAAGCACTGCTCACCTGAAAAGCGTGAAATAATTCAGAATTTAATAAGAGCTGGAAAAACCTACAAATTCATTCAAGAAACACTAAAATGTTCAGCAAAAATGATTTCAAATGCAATAAAATATCAAGCAAAACCTGAACGAAGAGGAAGAAAGAGAAAGACATCTAATAGAGATGAGCGACGCATTCAGGGATTTGTTAAATCACACCCTTTTACAACTTCGACGCAAATAAAACAAACTTTACATCTTCCAATTCACACTTCCTCTATTCGAAAACGTTTGATAAAAGATAACTTGGTTGCTAGAAGTCCAAGAAAAGTCCCTTTACTGATGAAGCGACACGTTCAACAACGATTACGTTTTGCTAAAGAACACTTAAATTGGCCAGCTGTTAGATGGCGAAATATCCTGTGGTCAGATGAAAAAGTAAGGTGGTATTATTTGGTTCCAAAGGATTAAGACAATATGTTAGAAGACCTATGGGAAAGGAATATAATCCCAATTACACAATAAAGACTGTAAAACATGGAGGAACTTCTATTATGGTATGGGCGTGTTTCTCATATTATGGCGTTGGTCCAATTTTTTGTATACAGGGCATTATGGACCAATTTGTGTACCTAAATATACTTCAGACAGTCATGTTGCCCTACGCCGAGGAAGAGATGCCCCTTCGCTGGGTGTACATGCATGATAATGACCCAAAACATGCAAGTCGCAGGGTTAAGGACTGGTTACGGGAGGCTTCAATTAAGGTGTGGCCTGCGCAATCACCAGACCTTAACCCCATAGAAAATCTGTGGACAGATGTAAAACAGGCCGTTTTTGCAGCAGCACCCACATCAAGACAAAAATTATAGGAAATAGTAGAAAGAACATGGCGCTCCATTCCAAATGAGCGATGTCAAGCTTTGGTTGACTCCATGCCACGAAGATGCGAAGCAGTCATCGCAAACAAGGGCTACACGACTAAATATTAAAAAAACTATGATTTTATTACATTTTTCTTTACAATATTATATATTTTCTTAATACTGCTATTTTTTCGCACACAGCTGTACAAACCTTGCAATAAAGGCCGCATTTACAAAGCGGCCACGGCCAGACGATCCCAATACTTTATGGCATAAAAGCAATAAAATTTACTTCTCAATAACGGTCGTCGTCCGTATCGAAAGTTTTAAAACTTACATATTTGTTGTTCAGTTTAAAGAAGGTGACAGAATTTACTTGTAGGGGTTTATTGTTAGTTATAATGAAACACGATAGAATTATTTTACAACAGCAGCTGATTATAGCAGTTTCCGAAAACGCCTGTTCATTCGATCAGTTTAAATTTATCGTTGGGTTCGTGAAGTGTTTGAATATGTCGCTAAAAAGAAAACGTTCGTCACTGAAAGACAAAATTGATATTATCGAGGAGAGTGACAAGAATAATTTTAGTTTGCGGAAGTTAGCCGAAAAATTCGGATTTGGAAAAACAAAAGTGATATTAAAAGGATGTATGAAGAAGCTATTAATTTGAATCAGAAACGGAAATTCCTTAAAACGGGTGGAGTAGCAATGGATCAAGTTGTGTATAAGTGGTTCTGCATGGCTAGAAATAAAAACATTTCCATATCTAGATCATTGAATAAACAAAAGGCGCTAGAGACAGCAAGAAATTTAAACATTGAGAATTTTGCTGCTTCAAATGGTTGGTTAGAATGTTTCTGTCAAAGGCACAATATCACTTTTAAATCAATTTATGGCGAGTCCGCTGATGTAAATTTGGAAGATGTAGAAGCATGGAAATCTAAATTACCATTAATTTTAAAGGATTATTCCCCGAAGGATATATTTAATGTTGACGAAACAGGTCTGTATTATCGTGCCATGCCAAATAAAACTTTTGCATTAAAATACGATAAATGCAATGGCAAAAAAATAGCAAAACAATGGTTAACTATTTTATTCTGCGTAAATATGGAAGTGTTTTAAGGGAAATCATATCGACAAGTTACCTTTAGAGTGGGTACATAACAAAAAGGCGTGGATGGCATGAGAACTTATGACAAAATGTATACACATTTAGTTCACTTATATATGTGTCTCTGTATTCTCTATTTCAAGTTTAAATAAAATCATTTAAAATAATGTCCAAATGAATTTTATTTCTAAAAGAAAAATAATAGCTGTCATGTGAAAATATTTGCTTAGAATTTGGCGTGAGTAATATCCATCCCCTGTCTTTTGCGGCCACCTTTGAATAACGGCCACCAATTTTTATTTTTTTAGTGGCCGCTAGTCACAGGTTTTACTGTATATATATTTTCTTCATCAATATTAGCAACAGTGTTGCGCTATTGATATGCAATAGTTTTTTGAAAAAATGTATCAAAAGTGTTGCGATTAACATATGACTGCTTTGTTTAGAGCTCGTTTCAAAATTTTCTAAAAGGAGTCGGTTTATAACTCAGCACAGCTTTTTTGGTGCGACTTTCCAAAACAGAAGAACATGCAACTTCTCTGGTCCTGTCAGAAGAATACTTAGTTAATAATAAATTTGTAAGTTTTGCATTACGTGGTTTTATTTAACAACTAAGTCGAATTTAAATTCTGTAATAAGGATTAGGAATTTGTGCATCTTGGAATACGTTGTTGACGGTTTATCGAAATCTCGCGACTTCTGAAAGAATAGTTAGATAAACGGAGAGAATAGTAATTAATTTCTTGCGTCCGAAGGTGATAATCGAATTTAGTTTAACAGTTTAGGTCATAACACTTCGTACTAATTGTTGCAATTTCCATGTTTGGTAGTATAATTCTTTTAAAACGGTTTTGTTTGTGTTTTTTAAGGACATTAAATGTTTGCAACTCTAGCTTATATATCAAAGAAGTGTGTTGAATTATGTATAGTATAAATCAAGCAGTGAATCTGTCAAAAGTATATCAATAATGATAATTATTCACATTAGATATGTTTCCAATGCCGACGTCACAATAAGAAGATGATCTGAACTAGCTAACAAACACAAACGTCAACGAAAATAAACTTAGATTATTGGTATTTTGAATGTTTAGGTATATAATGTACATACATGAGAATAGCAGCGCTTCAAAACTTTCGAAAAAAAAGCCTGAAAGCGAAGTACTATTTGATACATGTTTGTACGTGTTTTCCCCATTAGTTTGGTTGGTAGAATCCATTATTTCATTTTTCCCAAAAAACCTGAATCATTCTACATAAAATATTTGTAGGAAATGGTATTCAATTTTATTGCCTTCAATTTTTAAGCTCTATGGTTGCCACAAATTCCAGTACGGCAAGTAATCCAAATTATAAATTCCAACGAGCTTTAAAATAAAACTTGATGAATTAAGGGAATCGATGACATTTGTAGATAGGAAATAAATAATCAGCAAAACAAATTTTGGATTTACATATTTGACATATCTTGTACCTTAGCATACAGAACTATTTTTTTACCTAGTTTATTTTGTACGACAATACTTGGTTTTTTGTAGAATATTTCTAACCATCATCCGTACAAAGCAGTGTTATAACCAAGCTTTATTAATTTAGGAAACAATAGTTTGCACGATTTTACGACAATGTCCAGTAACGAGCTTCGCTGAAAGTTGGACTAGTGTTCTTTGCATGGAAACGATGTTCTTCGCATAGGTTTGGACGCGGTCTACTAATTAAACAAATTTTCGCAGGATTTAACTAGAAACTATGCGTTTTTATACCGCACTGCTATTCCCATGCATATCTAGGATTCTTTTTCCAAGAGCTGTTTTAGAAACACTTTGTTGTAATTTAATATTTACTGTAATTTTTTTCTTCAATAATACATAGAATAAATATCACAATTAAATCAACACATTATTAATTCGCTGAATTTCGAGATTTCTGATGAAATAGTTTTTCATAATTCAACCCACTCTCTCTGCTTGTATAAATTTCGCACATTTAAATGAGCAAATTTCTTGCCTAGTGTATTAGATTTGATAGATACCTTGGGCCTGGGTGTTGGCCCCAGGGGCCACTGTAACTTTGCTGTGGGCCGTCGTGGTTGCTGCGTTGCTTGTTTCTGCGTTTGAGAGATTATCGCCGCACTCATTACCTTCTTGCGACCAAGCTTTGCGCTACAAAATGAAATTAATTTGTTGAATTATACTCTTTCGGGAGTAGTACAATCACTAAATTGGACTGCTATAATAATAAGTTAAAATTAAACACCTTTTGGCCGCAGCGTTGGTAAGTGTCTAGTAATTTGATGGTAGATGCACGGACAAATGTTCGTTGACTACCAGGACTAGCATGATTCAGTTCTGTTTGACTGGAGGTGTTTACTGCGGCGTAGGCCTGATGATGGTGTTGTTGTTGCTCTTGATGCAAGAATTGGTCGCCGCCTCCGTTTGTTGCGATTGTTGTACTACTGCTACCGCTAGTGGCGTTGTTGCCGTTATGACTTGTTGAATTATTGATATAATGTTCTGCTCGTCGCTTTTTTGGTTGAACCGCCCCGCTACTACTTGTGACCAGCTGTTGGGATTGGATGAACATGTCATGCATTCCCTAAACATACAAAAAAAGTAAATAATTACAGAGTTGTAATTTAATAAACAATTGAGTATTTCGTTAGAAGCGAACGTAAATGGATTTTTTAAAGTATTTCATAGTTATTGTAGAAACAGCACAGTTTCGATTATTGGCAGAAACCATTGAAACCTACCTACAATGTCATTTGCAGCCAAGTTTTCACATGCAAACAGTTGGTAGATCTCCCAGACTTGCCAAACTTTTGAATGAAACTGGTAATATGACTAAGTCAGTTCATTTTATTGCGTTGCGTGAGATATAACCAAAAATCATTCTTAAACTTCTGACCAGTCCACTGCTTAAAATTGAGTAATAAAATGTTAAATTTTGACAAGAAATCAGTTATGGTGTGAAGCTTTTCACCAAAATATTTAACTAATGGAAACACACTAAAATAAGGTGATTCTCAAGACGTAACCCAATTTTCTTTTCCCAACCACACCAAACTGTGGATTCCGCGTAAAACAAAAAGATTTCGTTAACTTAGTTGTCAATAAAGGGGTTCAAATTACATTCAACTAAATTAGCTGATTTCTGAATTTATGTTGCTCGTAAATTATCGTGAATCGGAAAGAAAGCTTCGTGAATCACAGAATCAGGTAAGAAATAAATCGTGAAATAAGCTGTTCGAATTTCACCATGAGTTACGTGTAGGTACAATTTTATATTATGCAGGGGCAATATATTTTTTATATATGTATAGAATTTGTCTTTTATTTAGTTGCTTTAGTTACTTGACTATATATGTAGTATATGGAAGTATACTAGGAAACCTGATTGTCTAGAGGCCCAAAACAAAGGGTCGTGCTGGATCAGACAAGCATTTATAAGGTTGTTGAACAATAAATGCAAGGTTAATTAAATAGCTATTTACAGAACACTTACATACTTCTAATAACAAACAAGAAATGTCATGAGCTCACGTGTACAAAAATAAATTACTGATATTAAAATATACTCTGAAACAGCTAGATAGTGGCTAGGATGATAATACGGTAATATTTTGTAATTAAAATATTTAGTGATTTTAATAAGAAGTTTTATAGAATATGGAAGATTGAATATGTTAAATTATGGTCTATCGTTGTGAGTAGTATTTTTTTAATTAAGTAATTCTATTATTATTAAAGTAATTCTTTTTCCAGCATAAAAAAGCGGAAATCGAAAATAAACGAATCAATAATATTTACTAACTAAATAAGGTAAACAGATAGTCATCTTCCATTTTGTTCAGTAATTTTATTAATACGAAGTTATTAACGGTTTGTCTTAGATCAAAAACAAAGTCATAAAGATGCGGGAAGTGGTACGGATGCCATATATATAAAAGTTGTGAAAACAGCAAGCAGAAAAATACTTGAAATGATGCCAATCGAAAAGCAATTTGACGAATATCTAAAAATGAGGAATTTCATATGGGTATTAAACATACGGGCCCGGCAAGGATACATGGACAAAACGTTTCGTATTTGAAGATTGTTTGAAAACGTAGTATTATTCATATACAGTACATACATCAGGAGTACGTTCTAAAAATATTTACTTTTATACAATCTAAGCGTTTTAGAATTAAATGCCGGAATAAAGTATGTAGTCTATTTTATGAAACGTGTATATAATTATTCGAGATAACGTGCATCGTAATGTTGCTTTTGTTTGATACTACACATTATGGTTCTGTAAGTGATACTTTTCGCCGATAACATCATGCACGTTATCTTATTGTTAGTAATGCGGCGTCAAATATGTATATATATATACATATGTAGAAGCAAGATAAACGAAACTGATTTCCATCGATATCAACTATTTCTTAGATGTCACAAAATTTCTTGAAATATGGAAAACTACTAATCTGATTTGAACTTGATATCGGAAACAGACACTTGATTTAAATTAGGTAGGTTGTCTCAAGATAAGGTGTTTTCTAAACCAGCTAAAAGTTTCTAATATCAGTTTTAAATCAGGTAATGGGTTCCAATCTCAGCTCCAAAACAAGTTGTTTGCCCCTTAGAAGTTTTCCATGACCGTAGTTGTATATGGTTTTTTTAAATTAATTAAGTTGGAAGTATTGATTAACTTATATTTAAATTATAGGTTATCACAAAGTAACAGAATGGGGTACCACCGCACATTTTCCGACCAGTTAAAGAATTGTTTCTCAAAATCGTGTTTTAAGCAGACACGCAAATTCATGGCCACTAAGATCAGTTGATCTTAACCCGGAGGATTACTAGCTGTGGAAGTTATTTAAAAAATTTAGTGCCTACCAACCGCCGACCAACAACGTTACACGAATTAAAAGCCAATAAATTTGCTAAATTTGTTACAGAATGATGAGCACAATTTGGAGGAAAGGTTGGTAATCTTGCAACAACAAATTAGAGGTTATACTAAGCAATTGCCGTAACTGGATTTGGGCATACTAAATCCCATTTCCTCAAGAAATTGGATTTCGTTTATTTTTTGTTATTAACTTAATTTGATAGAATCTTACAATAATTTAAAATGTTTCCCTTGCTTTAAGATAACCACAGATAGGTATGCTATGAAATGTTGGTGTAAATAACTTGACAAATCCATAAAAATCTAGATATATGTGTGTATATACTAAATTTATATTGCTTAATAAACTTTCCTACATTAAATTTCTGGGTTCTTTAAACTGCAATGGTTGCAAATTAAATGACCGCTATAAAATTTAAATGAAGTTTTTATATCATAGTTCTAAGTGCAACCTAATTAATATTACTCTAGTGGATGACTCATTTGTACCTATCATCATCGGAATCTCGTTTATTGTTTTGAAGAGTTGGTAGGTTGAAATTTGGCAAAGTTATAGTAATCTGCAGAGTATAAATCCGACAAAAAGTGGACTTATGACAAATATGTTGGAGAATTAAAAAACAAAAAAAAACTTTTCATCCTTTTATTTCTAGCACATTTATTTGGCACTGCTGAAAAAAAATCTAAGAATACGTTCTCGAGGTTAGCTTATATGTTCTATTTAACAGAATTTTCATTGTAAAGTTGTTTTGTAGTGAACTTTTGCGTTCTTCATAATAAACACAAAATTACTAAGTTAGTAAGTTTGCGAAGTGTAATTCTACTCTACATCTTCAAAATAAACAAAAACCCAATCAGTCTACATAATTAAATTAAAAAACTAAAATCCTTATTTTCCCACTTTAAATTATATATTACAATTACATAATATCAAATAAGTGGGAATAGAAGATTTTGACAGTAAACATCATTCACTGTCGACTTCTTTAAATAGTTATAGTCAAAATTAGAAGCAATTATTAATCATGATGATGACGAATAGTTACAACTGAGTTACACTATATGTGAGTAGTTATCAATGTGAATATTCAAGTATAATGCTCTATAAATGTTATAATACGAGAATTTGTTAGTATAAATAGCCTTCTATCTAAAATTAAACTTTAATAACAATTCATATAACAATAATTCATTATTATATATATGTAATCGTATTGCTGTTCATTGCCTTAAGACGAAATATTTATTAGATCCTGAAGAAAACTTAGATACGCCTTTAATTATGACAGTTGTTTTGTACGAATCGCTAAATAGTACCTATAACGTGTTGTTTATACTTCGTTCGTGGAAAATTTTCTGGTGTACAAAAGTGCGTACAATTCCAATAATAAAATGCTTAAGCGAACAAAGTAGCAGATTTTTACCTAGTAGTCTGGAAACAATGTGAACATGTTGAAAGATTTCGTAAATCATTATATGAATGTGAATCATCAGTACCGTTCTTTGTTACGACCTCTACTCCAACTATATTAATTTTTTTTTGCGTTTGAAGTTGTATGTTGTCCTAGACCTAATTCAGCGTTTACTTACGTATTATTTACAAACGTTTTCAGCTCGCGCAGTAATTGTTGGATATTGTAAAAAGATATAAAATATCCGTATATAAAAATTGTATTTGTAATTATGGGTACCATGAAAAGAATTAAAATTTTCTTGAAGAATTCTTATTTACTAATTTTATTTCTGGCATGATAAATACATATATGTATGTATATATTCTATATTTTTTTCTCAAAACAATGCAAATTTATTGTATTTAATTGATATATCTTGTGCAATGTAGGCAACAATAGATTATGCGGCTTCGGCGTTTTAATCGCGTCATGATAGCGTCAATTTTGAAGCCAAGTCGTTGGCCAAATTTGATGGGCTATGTAAATTTGCCCAGAAAACAAACGATAATAATTTGTCAAACTGTTTTGTCCAACTCTGCTACAAACGTACAAACACCCCACATAATTTGTGTGTGTTTCTAATTTAAGTTATAATGCAATTCATAATAATAATAATACATATATTGAAATAGCATAAATTTATGTTCTATAAGAATATACATGTTCAAACGATATTGTAAAGGAAGCCTGAGAGCTAACTGTTTTTTTTACTGTTGAAATATGGATTAATTGTCAACAGAATGTTAACAATTAATGACATATTGTGGAGCGATGAGATTAACTTTTTCAACGGTAGAATTTCAGAATAGGTATAATCACCGAGACTTTCAATTTACTTTCTAGAAAATTTTGTTATTTTGGTTAGTGGTGTTGGTATTATTATTATTGTCATTACTATTATTATTCGTGTTATTACTGGAATATGTTCTCATTACTTTTAGAAATATGGTTTTGCTGGTGTTTACATAGATAGAAATAGTTTTTTTATTGTATTTTAGTTTTTGCATTGTTTACCCTCTTTCTGTTTCTTTATAATGTCCTGTTATTGGGTTCGCCTGTTGGGCACTAAAGATTATTATTATTATTAAGAAATCATATATTACGTATACATCCTAAAGCCTCCAAATTCTCCTATTTTTCAACAGAACGGAGGACATGCACACAATTATCCAAAACATACTAATCATCTAAAGAATCTTTTTAATGGCAGATACCTATATTGGAACTAATGGACCTCCAAGATCATTCGGTTAGATTTCTAAAATCTCTAAAAAATGTATTTCAGGAGGAACTACATCAAACATTAAGAGAGATCTATTAAAAAAGTGTATCTTGTGCTTCAGAATTCCATTAGAAATTGTCACTTTTTTCTATAGCAAACTAGTTTTGGAAAATTTAGTATCTAACTAATTTTACAGTAATTTTTAATAATTTTAATTACAATATACAGTCCAGGTTGTCCATTTAAATCATTTTTATCTCATCAAAAACACAATATTCAATTATTTTTCCAAGTTTTCGACAATACTCTGCCCAAAAATTATTACTAATATGGTAATTTGATCGATAATCTTCAAAAAAGGAGATTTCACATGGCGTATTTACTTTAGTTCGTCTTGTATGTACTTACATTACAAAACACAAGAAAGTAAAATAAATGCACAAAAATACAAAATCTACTAACTTTCTACTTGAGTTAGTGCATTTTCGAGTACTTATTTTACTTTATTTTGTATTAGCTGGTTGAAAAGTGAGACGTGAAAGGTAAGGGAGACTTGAATGCGTAGTAAGTTCCCGCAAGTCACTCGCTAGCATGACGTTATACATATATTTAACATGACTATTATAATCAGCTCATGTTGTTTGTTCTTTCAGCAAGTTAACCTTAACTAGGGAAGCCTTAAGTGCAAATACGACATTGTTTTTGTATTTTTCTTTTTGTGTCCTTAAATCGGGTCAATTTGACCTGATGGACATTAAGTACACATTATTCTAAGTAACATCTCGAAAATATGATTATAAATCACGACGGTCATAAAAGCCTTCAGTAAATTAGCGAACACTACATACAATTTTAAGTATTACACACTGTTACTGTAACACTGGCACACTAAACAGCGCTATATACGTGGTATTCAATTCTGATGTTACTTACATCAAATTACGCACTTTGTTAATAATGTATTCAAATTATTTTAAATCAGTTCTTAAAACAAGTTGTTAAAACAGGAGGCAACGATATTTCCTCGTAAGCAGTATACAGTATACAAGAATGCTAATAATTTAAGGTTTTTAATTATTATTTCCAAAGCAGTTATAATAATATGTTCATAGTATTGTATAAGGTCATATGAAAGCTTGAGTTTTGCACAACCAAAATAAAGTTTTGCACAGCTCGTATAAAGAAGATATGGCCTTCTCGAGTAACTATTTCAGCCCCTCCCCCGCAAATTAAATTTTTAAAACTTTTTATATGTCATATGAAAGCTTGAGTTTTGCACAAGCAAAACGAATTGCAATCACCAATTAGTCTTACTTTCCCAATTAAGAGTTTTTTTATATATCTGTTCGCACGTATGTGTCTGAAAGTGTTATTTACGTTAGTTTTGCAAACCGAAATCTTAATGTTATCGGCATAGTATGTAACTACAATATCAAGAAAATGCTTCAAGTAGGTAATAAGTCATTTGCATAAATGACATACATAAATATAACAGTTTTTCTTTGGTAAGCTGTTTATAAGGATGGGCCCTTTTTATCGAACAATCTTGTTGGTTATACATATGTGATATATGTAGTATATTATAATATAATAAATAATATATGATACAAAATATGAAACATGGTTTATCGCAGAATAATAGATTCTCTATACTAATACATATATTACGGCGTTATGTTATTGGTATAACATAACGACGAAATAATTAGTAACCATAAATTAAACGGAGGGTTGGGGTCTGTTTACTTTACGGCGCTGTCCGTCAATAGGTTTTCTTAAGGCTACTTTACACGATGCTAGATTCATACTTTTTCTATCTATTTTCTAGAAACTAGAAAAAATAGTCAGAAAAAGTATCATGTAGAGACCACTTTATACCAAACTATACTAGATGCTATACTATTTTAAAAACTAGATCCTGTCCTATTTTTCTTTCTAAATTGATACTAGAACATGCGCAGAAGTACTTTTGACAGATTGGCCAACATCGGAAAATAAATACAAGTTCAGTATATTATTGGAAACGAAGGTAGGTTATGTTGGTCAAGTTGGTAGAACTCAAAAGCTGTTTAGTAGCGACATCACGTATTGATTTGTTGTACTCACACGTAAAAAAAGTATAAGAAAATCCTAGAATAGAATCTAGTATAGAAAAAGTATGAATCGTGTAAAGTAGCCTTTATCCACAGATTTATGATGTATACTTGACTATGTATTAACCATATATACAAGTGGGACCAAGTGACATATGAAACGTTGAAAAAAATTAATTGGGAGGGGGAAGGGGAGGGGGGCTGAAATGGTTTCTCGAGAAGGCCATATCTTCTTTATACGAGCTGTGCAAAACTTCGTTTTGGTTGTGCAAAACTCAAGCTTTCATATGACATATAAAACATTGAAAGAAATTTATTTGGGGAGGCTAACGTTAAGTTGCCCCTCCCCCCCAAATAAATGTAGCATAACTTATCTTGTATAGGTGTGCAAAACTTCGTTTTGGTTGTGCAAAATGTGTGCAAAATTATAGCGTATATAAACTTAAAAAAAAATAATTTGGGGGGGGGCCAACTTAACTGACCTTATTGTATATGTATTAGGGTATGTAATTTTAGTTAAATTTGTATGGGATAAAATACAAAACGATAACTTTGTAAAAACAGGTGATTTTAAAGAAATATTTTGTTTGAATAGTTTCTTGACAATGTATATAGAGGATACTTTGAACATCTAAAGATTTCTGTGGTTTTAGTATCTCTTAAAATGTATGTATAGACAGCTAGTTAATTCATAATTGACATGTATTATTTGGAAATAAAAGTTAACGTTAGTTTAAATAAATTAAGTGTATAAAATACACTCTATTACTTTGACTTCTGTATTGTGAATACATATAAAATTGTCTTTGAAATAATGCCAAATAGACATATGAACGATATTGTCTAGTACATAGAAACTGTTTACTAGTACGAGGCTGTTTGAAATGTTTTTTTCTTAATATAACCGACGTTTAACATTACAAATAACACTGAACAAAAATATCTTGCGTTACACAAAAAAAATGGTTGTTTATGTTAAATTTGTATAATATTGCTGTGTCCTTTTGTGTCCCGACAAAATGTATGAACATAAGCACACAACTGCTTGGATTCAGTAGTATTAGAAGGACTTCTGTTCATGATTGCTTTGTCTTATAAAGTGTATTATGAAACTGCACTTTTACATCCAGTGAGATGAAAAAACTTAAACGTAGTGTAGATTGTTCGGCAAAGATTAGTAGAAGCAAGATTGCAGTATTTTCTAATAGGTTCATAGTGGTTGCCACATCATCGAACACTTAATAAATGATATTTTTTCTGGCCTTTCATTATAAGCTCGTACGAAAAATGTGTGCCTGTGTGTGTGTGTGTGTGTGTGTGTGTGTAATCAAAAAAAACATTGTTAAATTTTTTGAACGTTTTTTTTTCGAATGATTTAGATGTCCTAGTCAATATTTTCCAGTAATACATATTAGGCTCTAGCACTTTTTATCTATATAAAAATATTCCTACACATGCAAGAAACGTATCTTCTCCCAAATTCTCGGACGGATATACCGGGTATTCCACAAAAATTTCCAAAGACTATAGATTTATTTATTATCTGATTTTAATGATTTGGGTTTCGTAAAGACTACAAACAACAATGCGAATTATCTGTTTGTCAGATATAATTCACGAAAAACGTAATTCAATTTTTTTTTTCAAATTGCACTATAATTTTTGTTTTGATTCTTATAAAAGAACATTTTCTACTGATTCGAATAATGTCATAAGAACATGCACTTCAATAAGGAAAAATGCAAGAAAAAGAAAAGTATTTGCAAATTTTTTATGACAAATCTAATAGTAGGTCATGAATTGTAGTACGCAATTAAACAATCACAGCGTCTTTTTTTAATCATAATTATGAAAAATACAGACAATAAAATAAACATTCTTTGTTGTTTAGATCAAACAAAATAATCTAGTGAAAAAATCGAAATACTATCATATAAATACTGTTCGAATTGGGCACCATTTTGACCAATGCATAACCTGCACCTCCTTACTACAGAAACAGCTGCATTTAAAATGTTGTTGGGCGGTAAGTTATCTACGTTTTCGGGTTATGTTACATAAACAATTTCTCTTATTTCATTTCATAAAAAGAAGTCTAAAGGGAAAATGTCTGGTAATCGGGTGGGCCATCTAATTGATCCGCAAGTGCCTATGCACCTTCGATCAAACTGTCTATTTAGGAATCGTGTATTTATTAGACCATTATGTGGAGCATCTCCATCTTGTTGGAAGTAAATTTGTACGTATTGATTAATGGGCAATTCTTTCAAATTGTCCACTATTTCTTTGAGTAACTTATGGTATTTTTCTTGATTTAGGTTACCGTCAATAAAATCTGGTCCAACCTAACCTGCAATCTAAAATTCCACACCAAACATTTAAAGAGAACCTTTTCTGGATATTATTTTCAATAAGAAATAATCTAGGATTTTTATTGCTGCAATACCTATTGCATTGACCGACTTAGAATTGATTGATTGATGACTTAGAATAAAAAAGTGGATCTTCTCGTAATTGCATTTTTCGTGGATAATCGTCTTCCAGCAAATGATAGATCAGTTGAGGTTTGTACGGTGTTAATTTGTGTTTTCAAAATAGAATGTACTGTTGTACTGGAAGATATCTAATGCTGTTTGCAATCTCTCTAATGGGCGTCTTAGGATTTTCCTCAACCATTGATAACACGTTTAAATTTTCATTTGTAGTTCGTAGTTTTTTCTTAGACTTTTTAAAAGATCTGTACCTCCTTAAATTGGCTTCTAGTTGTGGAAATTCCCTATCAGGGAAACGTTCCTGATAAATTTTAATAGCGTCACATGGTCTTTTGCCACATTCAAAATAAAGTTCAAGCATTTTTCCTTATTTAAGTGCATGTTTTTATGACATTATTCGAAACATTGGAACATGTTCTTTTATAACAATAAAAAAAATAGTGCAATTTGAAGAAAAAGTTGAATTACGTTTCTCGTGAATTATATATGACAAACAGATAATTCACATTGTTGTAGTCTTTACGAAACCCTAGTTTCATACATATGTATATTGATTATTAAAATCAGATAATAAATAAAGACGTTACAGCCTTTGGAAACTTTTGTGGAACATCCGGTATATATGGTATGATTCCATTACATACATACATAATGTAAAATAGGTATCGTTATTGAAAATGTCCTCGCTCTTATCATTTATCGATACATGTGCATTATAACAAAACCACTAACACAATGCAAACAAGATATGTAGCCTTACTTCACATAATAAAACAAATAACCTTTAACTACAACATTATACTCTGTATTGGAGCCTACTTTATACGTGACCGCTGTATAATTGTGGGCAGACTATTACCAAGCATCGCAGCTTTCTATTCCTTGTAGCCTTTTAAAAGAGGCCTTCAATGTCAGAGAAACATCGAGAAATAGCGCACAATAACCGAGATTATATGTATGTATTCAAAAGTTCTACCATTCCGCTTTTATTAAATGTTGATGACAAGAATAAACTTGATACCATTACTATTAATTGTATTTCGAATTTTAGCCATATTTCAATACTGCAATTTTCAAGCTTATTACAATCTTACTGAAAACACAGTTCTGAAATATTAGGTACTTTATTGTTATATTAGTACTAAATATTATTAATACTTAGGAGTAATTAATTAGAAATTTTATTCCTTTTTTTGCCACAACATTTTGTCCGTGTTCAAAATATAACCTACATAAATTATAAGTTCTTATTTAGATCGTATCTTTTCCATAAAGAAAATTATATCAGCGCTGAATACATTTATTATTGTACTGTAATACTATATTATTATAATAAATCACTATATCTCGTCTTATATCAGGTAGCTAATAATAATAATAATAATAATAATAATAATAAAATATTAGTATGTTTGAAACCACAGAAAGTAATAAATAGTATTGTAATGTATTTTTTAAAATCCCAAACTAATTCATAGTACTACATATTCTAAGACTCTTTTAAAATTTTGGTCTCGATATTCTTGTTAAAAGTCTCCGAAAAGTACGCACATTTTTATCATCTCCATTTATAAGACCCATGATCACCTATGCTGCTTTGGTTTGGTGGTCAAAACCAACACTGACGATTGTAGAACAACAGCTTCAATAAATTCAGAGACTTATCTGTCTTAACACAGCGGGAGTGATGTGGGCGTGCCCCACTGCAGCACTAGAAGTCCTGTTGGAAATTACGTCTCTGCGCCTCCACGTCCAAAAACAGGCTATATCAATTACCCGATTCACATTCCAAAGGAGAGAATGCCTATGCAATGCAACTTGATTAGCTCCACGAAATGGTCTCAAGCCGTAGTAAGTGGGCATCCGATGAGCCTTAACTCAAAAGAAGAATCCTGACATGGTACACAGACGACTCCGACGGCCTAATTACTACCGCCAAGCGCCTATGGCACACAACACCAAAATATTTCAGGCGGAGAGTTCTGTCATAAATTTATGCGCCCTAAAGAACCTGAAGCTACAGACACGAGTCGCAGTCATAAGTATATTAACACACAGCCAGGCGGCGTGGAAGGCTGTTAGTGCCCACACATACGAGTCTGGTCTGTAGCATGAATGTGTACGCAATTTAAGGCAATTGGGGCACAAGAACCACGTTACTCTTCGGTGGCTCCAAAGCCACCAAGAACCTAAAGGGAACGAAAAGGCAGATAACCTGGCCAAAGTACCAAAAATTATTTTATTGGATCTAATCCCTGTTGTGGTCTACAAAAGAGCCGACTGAAACATAATAAATAATGGAAGGCCTCTTGGCCGAACACGTCAGGGCAAAAGGGGGGCCAAAGAGGACCTTGAACTACAGACCGGATTTTTGACAGATCATGTGGTCTCATTCTGTGGTTCCAAGAGCATTAATATTTTATCGGAAATAGGACGAGGCTTATAGAAAAATACTAATTGTATTTTTTTTTTTTTGGTTATTTAGTATCCAAAATGGCCAATTTAAATGTGGCCTATTCAAAAACCTAGTATTCAAAAAGTTTTATAGCGTTTCCTAGCACTGTTTCGTTCATTATTATACTTACTCGACAATTGCTAAAAATTTGTTGTTCTGTAGTTTACGTTTACTATTTATTTCCTATACATCTGGTAGTAAAAGTATATGCACCTTGGTCACTGTTAATAAAACCATCTATAACCAGTTTGTGTGAAATTTATCGTTATAAAAATTACCCATTCCTGGGAGACATTTAAATAGTTTTCTCTGTGTATGTACTTACATACATAAGTATGTCGTGTGGATAGCAAAACCGTGGCACAAAATTTAGTCGGCATTTTTTTGCGAGCTATTAGAAAACTAGTATTCAAAATACAAAATTTTAGCTACGTAATGCTCAATCACTGTTGGCGTCGACAAGTGTATTACATACTGTTGTTTATACAATCAGTGGCGGCTAGTGCATTTCAATTTTTAAATGTTACATAGTAAATCGATTATCTAGTTTTTTTCGATAATTACTGGTATCCATTATCCATTTCATATTTATTGCAACAAAATGTTTCAGTAATTTCTGCATTTATAATGTTTTGATATTGATATCAATGTTTGATTTGGTAAGTTGTGATAACTAATGCTGAAATGTCAATTTTGTCGCCAGAAACAAATTTAATTTAGTATTCCCTTATCTTGCCTATTGATAGTTTGTTATATGTATGTTTTACTCTAGCAAGTTATTTACTGTTTAGATGCATCATATCGCATTACTAAATTCAAATGAATCCTGGAGACCGCTGCAAATATATTATCCCCTAAATTATCTTGTCTTTATTTCTTATTATTTATTAACGTATTCAGTTTTTAAAGTATGGTGTTTTTTTGTTTTCTTTTAACAGAAATTAACTAAACAGAAATTTATGAAAACCTTATTAATTTGGCCTCGGAAATATCTCCATTCTTAATTCATTCCTACTCTATGGATCTTTAAGCTGAAAAATATCTGAAACATATAAATAGAGGATTAGGTTGCTAAAAAAATTATAAACGACATGACGTACCGGTTAATTCAATTATTCTGCTATCTGTATTTGCTAGTCGTATGTATTATGATGCGATGTAATAATTTTGTTGACTTAATTTATACGTGGAAACTGAAAAGTATTTGAAAATGCTGTCATTTATAAATTCACTTCATAATTTTGCTTATTCACGGAAAGTTACGTGTTAAACCGCACGCACATCTATAATTAAAATTTTCATTTCGTGAAGTTATGGAGAGATAGAATTATTAATCTCATTGCCTTATCTATAGCATTATTATTACACTAAATTGCAAATATAGTACAGTACCAGAATTTGTTTTTTTTCTATTTTAACATAAAATTTTGAGAAAAGAGTATTACATATCAAGCGGTCTTAAATGATGTAGCGTGAGGTCATTCATTTGACAATGTTTTTCATTAGACTGGCACATGTCCTGAGTAACACGTTGAATGTCTTCAATACAACCCGAAAATTCGGCACGGAATCGAATCGTTGTATACACTAGGTACAGTACATATTTACTACATTAAAGCTCAAATCTTATTAATAATATAAAAGATAAACGGACTATACATGCATAATACATATAGGGTGCGTACAAAGTATTGCACCAAATGCGGTTATGTGGAAACGGTTTTACATTTGAATTTGACATTTGGATTTGAGATTTGGCGACATTAAAGCATAGATAAAGACCGAAGTTTTGATATTAATTTATTTTAAGAAACTAGTGTTTGTCGTAGACAGCCATCTTCATTTTTTTTAATGGCAGCCTATGTTGAATTTAATGTCATTTGGCAGGTAATTTATTTAGAAATACACTACGGCATATCATAAGTATATTTATTCGAAAATAACAAATAAAACAAATACAAATAGTGAAGAAACTGCTGTAAAGGAATATATGAAATACTTGAAACTCGAATTACTTAATTAAAGAATATTACAACAAATGCTCAAATTGTTGTCTATTTATTTCTATCTAAATTTATTAATAAAAGGCCCCAGTGCATTCTGCAGGTATGATGGAGGAATATTTGTGACCGCAATTCTAATGCGACCGTCTAGTTCATCTGACGTTGATGACGTATTGCGATACACAACATCTTTCACATATCTCCAGAAGAAAAAATCCATGGGCGCAATGTCTGGCGATCTAGGAGGCCATTCAATCGGACCTTCGTCCAATTCATTGCGCTGGAAAACTGTCGCCTAAAAATAAACAAAGTTGCTAACCGAAATGCGGTGGAACACCATCTTGTTGATACTAGACGTCTGGGGGCAAGTATGTGTGTATCTCACAGATGCGTATAAGAAATGGTCCAATGACATTTCCATCCAATATTTTACACCAAACATGAAGTTTTTCTGGATATTGCCCAGTTGACATGCGGATTATTAGCATGCCAGTATCTGCAGTTATGGCTGTATACAAAACCAACAAAAACGTGGTTTCGTCTGAAAAAGAATGTTTCTCACAGCTTCCGTTTTTTCCGTGATAATCTCTGTAAATTGCAACCTGCGATCAAAATCGTCTTCTAGGAGTTCATGAAGTAGATGTGGTTTGTATGGATGATATTTGGCTTGCTTTAATATTTTTCTAGTTGATCCTTCAGACGTATCATGATCTGCTGCAAGTTGTCTGATCGAGGTTTGTGATGTTTCACTAACATTCAGCAAAACTTGTAATGAAACGTCATCAGTTGTTGCTGTTGTCGATCTCCTAAGAGTAGGACGATTTTTTACACTTTTTGGTTCATTAATTCGTTGCACTGTAGATCTGCTGATTGGAGGTCTGTCTGTATGGCTCTCGTTAAATACATGACAAGTGTCGCAATAGGTCCTCCTACGATCACCGAATCCAACAATTATAAATAGTTCAATGGGCTTAATCTCGGACAAATTCATTTCTCTAGTCACTTTTGACTTATAAAAGAAAGTACATATTACTAAAGTATAAATCTTGACAGATCGTATAAATTTGATTCCAGAGAAACCAAATAAGTTACTCGATTTTTAATTATTTCATTTATTCATTTACAGCAGTGTTTTATTTTTAATGTTATTTGTTATTTTTGGAATAAATAAGCTTATGATATGCCGTATAGTGTTTCTAAATAAATTACCTGCCAAATGGCACTACATTCAATATAGATTGCCCTTTAAGAAAAATCAAGATGTCTCAGACAAACACTAGTCTCTTAAAATAATCTATGATTTAATCTCCCCAAATTTCCAATCCAAATGTCAAACCGTATCTACATAACGCTA
The DNA here is from genome assembly GCA_004785975.1 of Popillia japonica. Lineage (NCBI taxonomy): Eukaryota > Metazoa > Arthropoda > Insecta > Coleoptera > Scarabaeidae > Popillia > Popillia japonica. The sequence continues at coordinate 57,263 of ML218025.1, forward strand.
TTTGGTGCAATACTTTATACGCAGCCTGTATATAAGTATGTATGTTACGGCAAACTTGATTACGCTTAATCTTTTAGAAATATGGGATGGGAGAAATTGAGTTAACTGTATTGACTACATGATACCACTTCATCTCGAAACTGGATAAACCGCTACTTCTGGAAGATTTTATGGCTAAACAATTAACTTCATTTCTTCTTTATTTGTTCTATCTGTGACGCTCCAAACTAGCTATCATACAACTGTAACTAGAACAGTTAATCATGTTTTATCTCAAGGTATAGTGCATAGAAAAAAATCTTTCGCAATTTTCAGATAAAATTAATTACGTGACGTAGCTTAGCATCTTCATATTTACTGATTTGTCTACATATTACTAACGCAAGTCAATGAAACAAGATTAGAAATCGATTTTGAGGTAATAGTTTATTTAGACAATAACTATACAATAAATCGATTAATAGAAATTTCAGTGCACTATTAAAATCTATTATTGAACCTAACTCGTTTAGTAAAAGGATTATTGGTATTTTCGAATTCTTAGAATTTGGTTAATAGCGTAAACATATTCGATTGCAGAAATATCAATGTAATAGAAATATCTGGGCAAATTTTTCACAGAAGAAAATTTAAAAAGCAACATGTAATCATTATTTTATTTACACTACTTGTAACAGTCTCTTTGAACATTCAAGTGCATAATAGTAAAATTTAAACTTCTTCAATCGCTACCTACAGAATATTATTAGATCTTAAACTGTAGTGTTATTGCTTTAAACAAGTAGAAATAAGTAATAATCTCGTGAAGATCTTGGATTGTGTACGTATGTAGGTACCATCGTCTTAAATTAAATGCGACTCGAAGCTTCGCATATCTTGAATTTATATGCAACTATGAGTATACCTAGTAATGGATAGTACATAATTTTTTTTGTTTATCTATGTATATGAAATATGTAGGTGCAACTGCAGTGGTCTACAAGCTGTTGCTTGCCAGACTATTACTACAGTTCCTATGCGTGTGCAAATGTCTTCTGTAAGCTCTGTAGACTACACCACTTCCTCACCCTAAGTCTTGCACTGTTGTTACTCAATAACATATGAGTCGACTCCTTACCAGAATTTGTCGCTTTATCACTGGGACTACCGAGCCTGTAAATTATAATTAATACCTTGGTGTGCTGCTTATATCTTTATGAATTGATTACCATAATTATAGATTCTATTGAAAATTGTAGAAGTATGAGAGACAATACCTCACACTAAAATATTATTTAAAAAATAGAATGAATTTCAAAGAAAAAGTATAATATCCGCAATGTTAAAATTATTATTCCATGTTCATTTCTTTGTTGCGTACAATGCTTATGAATTCATAGTCTTGTACTATTTGTACAATATTAATATCTAATATCGACTTCGAGATTGAACCTATCGTACAATAAATCGTGGGAAAAATAGCGTTGCTATGAAATATTAAAGGGATTAGAATTATGCATAAATGCTGATAATGCTACAAGTTTTAACGTTTCATTTACCTTAGTTTTCTAGATGAATACGTCGTATATTTTGTAGACTTGAAATAAAGCTAGAAAGCATTAAATACAATTTGAAGCTAATTTATTTAACTGATAATTTATAAATCCACTAAAATATTAAAGGTAAAACATGTATACATTGCGTCTAGCAGGTAATGCATACGGTTTATTTTTAGCAAAACAAATAACTGTCATGAAAATTATCATCATAACTTAAAGAGCTACCTGTATATATTTTCAATTATCATGGAGAAATACTAATGTTATGAGAGCTTTTTGACGGATACCGGATTAGAATGACGACGTAACTTTTTTAACTTTATTTTTCAAAATAATCCTCTTGATACACTATTCGATATTTGAGAACAAAAAGAAGTCGCAGGTAGCCAAATCCGGAGAATATGGAGCAGTTCCTAGTGCAATTTGACCAATTTGGCCGTGGCGACTGAGAAGGCGAGTGCGGTGAGGTACGTTATCATGGTGGAAGAACACTTTTTTCTTCGCCGCAGTGTGGTCGTCTTTTTTTCAAATCGGCGTTCAATCGGTCTAATTAATCGACGTAGTATGCACTTGTGATTGTTTTTTCCTTCCTCAAACAGTGAAGGTAGATCACACCTCGCGCGTCTCAAAAAACGGTGGCCATCACCTTTCCCGTTGAAAGCACGGTATTCGTCTTCTTTGGAACACGTTAACGCGGTAAAATCCATTATTACATTGTTCTTTTGTATCTGGTGTGTACCAATGAATCCATGTCGGGTCTTTGAAATGGTCTCACGATGACGCTTGTTCTCCGGTGTGAACAAACACCACACCCATCGCGCGAACAGTTTTCTCGTGCCCAAAATCTCGTGCAGTATATGGCTAGTGTGTTCAGTTGAGATGCCTGCCATCTCAGCCAATTCAGCGGCTCGGCAATGTGAGATGGATTTTGTTCACGGTTTCCTCTGTGGTAGCCGTTTTTGAATCAACAGGACGCGGTTCATCGAAAACCGAAGTGGGGCCACGACAAAACTCTGCAAACCAATGGTAGACGGTTGTAAGGGAAGGTGAACGGATTCAATAAACACCATCGAAAGAGGACTTAGTTTCCTCGCAGATTTTGCCACTCATTTCACTCTGCTGCTCTTCACTGCTCTTTTTCCATGGTCCCAAATAACACCAACACAATGTTTTGAAATAGCTGTCAATACAAAACTAAGCGCCAGATTGTCACCAAGTTTTGACAGGCAGGTTAAAAAAAAGGTTATATCAAATGACGGTACACTCATTTTGGCTCTTCCAACCGGGGAATTCTATCAAACAGCTCTCGTAACTATATGCTGTTTTATTACTACTAAACTATAATTTATAGCCACAGTTCATGCATAATTTCTAGAATTTGAATTATTTCATTATTTGATTAAATGCAAATATGTACTTATTTCGAAATAATCTTATTATTTCTACTAATAATGACATCAGAAAACTGAAATGAAAACTATTCCCTTAATTGTTTTGTGATGAGCTGCAGCGGCTTTCCAAACTGTATAGGATCTACACTATCCACTGCAACTCTTGTATAAATTATGTTTCCATAACTTTATTATGCATACGTAAGACTACAAATGCTGCAAAGGAAATGTCTAGGGTTACTGGTCAATCTGGGCAAATCTTACGAAAAGGGTTTCTCACATAAGTTGCGCGAACGTGGACTTCTTAGTATAGGGATTATTCCATCTAGCTTAAATCAATCACGAGAAAAAAGTAAGTAAAAACAAAAACTTGATAAAAAAGTTGCTTCAATATACGAGAGGTAGACAGTTGGTAACTAATTATAGAGCGAGTTTTCTATTGTCTTGCTTTTCTAATGTGGCAACAAACGTCGGCGTAAACGAATTATATCTTATGTGCTTTTCTTAATTTTTCAAAGCATATGATTTATTTGATCGCCAGTGGATTATCCTATTTGAATAATTGTAGTAAAATATTTTGCTTCGTCTTGTATTCATGAACACTTTGGTAGGCGCTTTTGTCTGGAAGATCTTTATGTAAATTAATCAAATATGTACATATGTACATTAGAAATACCTAAACGCAATTGTTTGCAAATCAATAAAACGAAAACATAATAACTATTGATATGTAATTGCTTTAACTGCAACCAGGCTAGTAACAATTCACTTCTGCTCAAAATAAGATCAAGAATTTTGATTGGTTTCTATTTCTTGGTTGTAACTGAGTGTCATATAAGTTAAGATATACAATAATGTTTTGAGATCAACTTTGATTCTTCCAATGTAGTTTTAAAGTCTGAAAGACAACTTTACGAACAATGTTCCAATTACGCCTGACCATCTACTGCCGACATATATTTGGAGTTAACAAAATAATGTCATAACCATCCATGATGTTATAACCGCAAAATATTTTACTTGCACCTACCATGTGACCATATATATTTTTCGAACAGCGTTTACTGTTGATATGTAATTGAATCAATTTGTTATACGGTTATCAATCTTACAAAATACAACAATATTGTAGTAGTAGTAGTACAGTGCTTTCATTTAATACTAAAACCCACGTGACCTCTTTTAGATATGCAACCCACTTAACAGTATGGTAATACATATTTAAAAATAAAATTCCACCAGAAATTTTTATTTACATACATAAATTGACAATTAAAATTTTACAGGTTATTAACGAAATGGCAATAAACAAAAATGTAGGAATAAAATAAAAATAAAAACAACGAGGCAAACAAATGCGTATAAAACTGTCAAATATCAACCTTGCAACTGTCAAGTTAGACCGGTTAGGGATATTATTTGTTTTACCAACATATTATTTACGTCAACTTACGTCAGAGTATGTGTAATAAATAAATACTAAAATTGTATGAAACCAACTACATACATATATACGAAATACTAATGAATTTTGGTCGAATACACAATAGGAGACCATTAATGAATATTATGAATGAAATTCGAGTACGTCATTTATTCTTAGTACGCAATAAATTTGAAATTGTTGGTGCGGCTGACACAATTTCTACTAACCACCAGTTAGTTTTATTAGTAATTGTTTTGCACGTTGTTATATGACCATAATTACCATTATATGCTAATTTGCGCCTACAGCTGCTACGAAATAGGTGAAAATGAGAAATAATGAAAACTACGTGTCATATTTTTCAGGATTTATTAAAATCCCAACAATCTCTTACGCATCAGGTCATACTAACTAAACTTTCAAAATTACCACAGTCGATGTAAACAAATTTCAATACGATTATGGTCTGTCGGGTACCGCATGTAGTGTTAGTTTTAGAGATAAGGTGTGCAACTTTGTAGCATTTTTACATCTTGTTGTAATCTTATCTATGGCTGTATTCGTTTATGGCTTTCAATATTATTATACGAAATTGATAATTTACAACAGATTGTATCCAACAATTCCAAGTTTATTTTTATAAAACATTTTCAAGTTGTAAACGTATATTAAAAGCCTAGTTAGTTCTCTTGTTGCTAGGAGAGTTTCGAAAACAAGATGTAAACCCGTGCTCGGTATTTGTTTATTATATAAATATCTCACTTCGAAGCGTTTCAAAAGAATCTTTCGTCTTTTTATGTAATCGAACGTATTTGATCGATTCTCATTTGTCTATCGTCATGCTGTGTTCTACATAAATGTTTTTCTTGTGATATACAGGCATACCTTCGCCGATTCTGCTTTTCATTTCTAAACGTGAAATGCGTTTAATATAAAGGAAATGTACATTAAAGTCGGTTGTCCCACGTCACACTGAATTTTTAATAATATTTATAACAATAACATTGTAAATACATATACATACATATCTCAGTATAGACGAAAAGATGAATTAGAAAACAGAGATTGCTGCTTTGATAGTATTAAATCTATGCAGTGAATCCTATTCTAAATACACATAGAGCTAAAAATACTAAGTGTGTAAAGCAAAGAACCGGAATTTGTAACATAAACCCGTAGTAAGTATGAATGTACAGATAAACAATTAATTGAATAGATGTATGTATCTAGCTTTCAAGGTTATTAAGACAGATATTCTATCAATGAAAATCGTATATAAACAAGTTCCACAATCAATAATTTTTACAGTTGATTTGTTGCTTAAAAGTTATTTCAATGTCCTTCTTTCTAATATCTACACTATATTTACAGCAATTACTACTAGAATTATACTATACAAAGTAGGTAAACAAGATGCAAACAGTAGTGATCAAAAATGAGTAATGCTTCCGGATTTTGCTGACGCCTAGGCACCATTATGCTTCTCGTCGTGTCCAACGAATTCGTCACAAACTAAAACTGTCTGATGCTACCTCTAAAGCTCCAATTGCATTATAGAAGCTAGAGGTTGATATCTTGGTTGTTTTTAGTCATGCAATGTTTATTTAATAAGTTTATGACTAACTTATTGATATTTTATTTTAGCAACGTTCGATTAGCTATCTCTATAATATTCAGAACAAATTTTCGTTTAAAGAACGTATGAATTTGCCGAAACTTAACGCGCGTGCATTTAAAGTAAATTATCAGTCACTAATACAAATACATAGGCAATAAACTAAATATAGTACATTATCGGTTCTAGCTTTCTTTCTTACAACTGATTAAGTAATTACTATTAAATTTCGATTGTAAATTTGTATTAGTTGCAGGAAACCTGGTCGGCACTATGTATGCGGCTTATTTATGTGCTTATATGCATGTAAAACGTAAATAAGAGGGCGACGATCGTATTTATAGAATTGGTTTGTGTTCAAATAACATGCGAGATTGTTTCTTCTCCCATTTGGCACTGGATATAGTATCGACCAAACGTCAGAAATACTCCTTCAACTGTGCCGCCAGAAAAAAGACTTTACCAAAAAGTGGAAAACTGCAATACGTTTTCGATTACACGAACATATGATATATGTATGTAGGTACACCATGTAATAAACTAAACTTTCACTACGACAAATCGTGTTTTCGATGTTAAAATTAATACAAACATTTAATTTGTACGTCGCTAACAAACCGATAAGATACTAAAGTAAATATTTTTGTATGATATGATCTGAAAAATAATGTCTTATCTCTCTCTAGCTCTCCTTCTTCAACGTTACACAGTATTCGCATATTATTCCAACAAAAATTCCATAATTTATTTTATTTAAAACATATCGTCGAATATCAGTACATATGTACTTGTAACATACAACAACTTCCAAAAACTTGTTAAGAAATATATTTTAATTCAATAATATTTTAAGTACCGGCTGGCCAGATAAGAGTGCAAAGTGCTGTATCTCGGAAACTATTCGTCATAGAGACTTGCGGTAAAAAACATTACTAACGTGGTCAAAACAAAACAGTGAAAAATATTTTCAGGTTTCCAAGATGATCGCCAGGAGGCGTAACGGCCATCTTAAACTTTTAAAGTGATTTGTCACTGGAATCCACCTACTAAATGTTGTTTAACACTTTTTGTCGTATCTATTAGAATTAAGTGGTGGGGGGTAATTCGATGATTTTTTTAATAGACTTTGTCTCGTTGGAAAAACCATTTAATAAATTTTAAATAGTGAAAGTATTTTTAGTAAAAAAAAAAAACTAAAAAAAAAACGTGCAGGAGCACAATAAGAAAAAAGCACCGATTTTCAAATAAAACTAATGCGTCCTTCAATGTTTGAACTTTTGCTGAAGCCGCTTATGGCAGGTTACGAATGGTCTCTTGGGCGAGGTCCAACATCAAAGTCATTGCAGTCTCAATATATGGTGTGGCATCCGGGGCGGAACTATTATAGGTCCCTATTTCTTTAATCAACCACGAAATGGTGCCGTGTTTCTTAATTTTTTGGTAAACGAATTGCCTATCTATCTTTCACACATTTCTGAAGAAATGCGTGAGAACATTAAGATCTAAGATAACAGCAGAGATAGTTTGGTGGAGTAAATACCCGATCTCCAGAACTCACCTATTCTACTGTTCTGACTTCTATCTTTGGGGCCGGTTGAAAGATATTGTTTACCAAATTCCACCAACAGCCAGAAACGACATGAAAATACGATTACAAACAGCTACTCGTAGCCTGTCAAGAGCAGAAATTGAAGCTGCTGTAATGTCCCCAAGCAAGAGCTGCTCAAACAATGCATTAAGTGTGATACAAGACAGTTTGAGCATTGAAGGACGCAGTAGATCTATTGGAAAGTAGTTTTTTTTTCTTACTATTCCCCCACACTTTTCTTTTTTAATTTACTATATTAATAAATAATTTTATTATTGAAATTGAAAAAAAGACAAATCAATAACAATAAATACCGGTGTAAAATTATATGTATGATAACTAAATTTTCTTTCTTCGATATTTCAAGCTACAAATAAGATATCGAAATGCGATTTTCACTAACCTATTTAAGTATTATTTCACTACATTTTTATGAAAAAAGGTATATTGCATTTAATTTTTTAGAGAATTTTGTAATTTTGTGGTAATACATCAAAAAACGCACTATAGCGGCATCACTAAGAATTAGACATCACAGGTGAGATGCTGAAAGCTTAGCTTTAAAAGCATATATTTCTTGGTTTAACATTTACTAGATGGATTTCAGTGAAAAATCACTTTAAAATTTTAAGATGGCGGTTATGCTTCCTAGCGACCATCTTGGAAATCTGAAATTATTTTCCACGGTCTTCTTTTGACCATTTTAGTAATATGTATATTTTTTTTCACCGCTAGCCACTATGATGAACAGTTTCCGAGATACAGCACTTGGCATTGTATGTAGTAAAACATCGTTGCTCTTCCCGAATAATGGAAAAGATACTTCAATATTTACTACAAAATATCTCACATATCGGTAGGTAGCCGCCTAACCAATGCGGCTATCGACCGGTTTAGATAATCAAGACATTTTGCCACATAGAAGTTTGCGTTCTAAGAAGATATGAGACCGTACTTGAAAATATTACTTGGTTTGGTAGATTAAAATTTTATTTTCAACTAATCAAGCCATCAACAAATAATGTGTAACTGTACAAATTTATATGGGTATATACATATGTAGTGTAAATTTTAATTCTTAAATCTCCCCAGCCTTTCTCTCATGACAACCTCGGATTTTCATTCTCCGTAGTCATTATTTATAATGTCGTCCTATTGATCATTATTTTTACGTTCGTTTTATAAATTCTTCACATATCCAGTTTTATCAAGAATATTTAAAGGCTTACGTAAACTCAAGTGTGATGCCGATGGACATACTGGCAAATTTTTGATTACAGAAATTAATAGCATATCTGTATGAGACTTGTTCAACATCATATTAAACAAGAAAATTTATATCAACTGTCATAATATTGAATTTATAAGTAAAGCCGGACATCTGTAGATACATATAATTATGCCTTTGAACATTTTGGCGAAAGTAGAATGTAATTTTTTTTATTGAAGGATATTAAAACAGCTTTAAAATTAGTTGGAAATACATAAACATTGTGTTACAAGAAGCAGTTACACATCAAAGTTGTGAAAATTTAAATGGAATACTATGAATATTATTGCATATATCGATGATATATCGAATTAAATAAAAAGATGTAATGTTCCATCTTCCTAGTACCAGTAGTCTTTGAAATATTTAACAATTTTAGAAAATGTTAATTCAAATTTGAGATTACCAAGATGTACTTAAGTTTAGTAGTAGACAACAGAATTTGAAATAATACGAAAATAAAAATGTTTTCTAAATATCATAGAGAGTGAATAAAAGTTTACTTTTAGTTTTTGTCATTGTTAAAACCAAGAAACAATATTATTTTAAATGGAACAGCATAGACATACATATACATATAAAGCGTGGAGTTCAATTGTATTTTGTCTTGTCGAATAACTTCATATATAATTACCCAGAAAAATTATGTAATATTCACTATTCTAGATTTTTAACTTTTCTTATATACACCATTGACCAAAAGTATTAGGCACCCCATGATTTTGTAGTTGGGGCTGTATAGGCGCAACTTATAAGCTGTTTTTCTCTTTTAAATATGTTTATTCGTTAATTTGAATATTTTGTGGGTCCACTCTTTGCTTTTATGACGGCAGCAATTCTTTGAGGAATGCTGCTACTAAGTATTGCGCACTGTTTCGAGTCTATGATACTCCATTCTTGAAGCAACACGTTTTTAAGGTCTGGTTTGGATGTAATGGCGTGTCCCTTGACTCTGCGCTTTAAAATACTCCAAAGATCTTCAATGGGATTCAGGTCTGGGGACTGGGCAGGCCAATCCAACAAGACAACGTTGTTGTGACGAAACCAATGCATTATGGTCACTGATTTGTGACAATGGGCATTGTCTTGTTGGAATTGGATCCCATCCATATTGGTGACACCAAAAATAGTATGTGTAAATGAAGGCCGCAACTCAGATTCTCACATGTGAACGTACTTTTCGCTGTTCATACGACCTTCACAAACAAACATTTTGCCAACGCCAGCGGAAACCATGCATCCCCAAAGCATAATGTTTCCCTCTCCGTGCTTAACAGTGGACGCCTCACAAATGTCATACCTGGTGTTCCAAATACGTGTGAAGATATTAAAATCAGAGTTTGAAACTGGTTAATAATTAAGAAATGATAAAAGCAAGTAACATCTAGCACGAAATGTTTGATAATTTATTGTGATTAAAAACTTATCTCAAAGTGTGATTCATCTGACCACACCACATTTTCCCAATCTTGCTCTGTAAAGTGTTGATAGCGGAGAGCCTACTGTAAACGATTTCTTTTGTTGTTGTCCGCGAGCTACGGCTTCTTCCCGGCCTTACAACTCCTTAGGCCCGCTTCTAAAAGTCTTCCTCTTGCAGTACGAGCGCAAATGGGTTTTCCAACCTGCTCCACCAGAGCCGTAGCGAGTTTAGACAAAGTTTTTCTACGATTTTCAAGTGTGATTCGCAGATAAGTTTTCGGTCCTGGCGATCAGAAGTCACTTGTTTTCTGTCTGAATTTTGTTAAAGTGTGCCTCTGTCTCACTAAACCTTTTGAGTGCAGATTGCATGGCACACCGGGAACAGTTTACCAAATTAGATATTTCCACTTGGGACTTCCCTTGTTCATATAAAACTGGGATTTTCACACGTTTTTCGTATGTAACCTCACTGGATTTTGGCATTTTGTATAAAATAAGATTGTGTTGAAGTACTATAATACCAGGAGAATACTTCTTCACTCAAATAATAACAAAAGAAGCCTGTTCAAAGTCTTTATTAAAGTTTTAAAAATGCATATGTTTCACTTTTTATGTGCCAAATGTTCTATAATTCACCTGATTAAGCTTTTTTCATTTTCAAAGTGTACTTTATGATGTCATTTTAATTTAGCTCATAACAGTTGTCATTGCTTATTACATTCTTCATCATACTGATATTTTCATGGGTGCCTAATACTTTTGGCCAAGGCAGTATAAGGTTATCATGAAGTAGCAGATATATTGCAGATTATTATAACTTTAACGAATTAAGTTAGAAACAAAAATGCTGAAAATGCTAGTTGAATTAAAGAAGGCAGATTTGGCTACTAGGAATAATTTTCCTTTGCGAGTAATGGCTCAGATGGAAATTGAATCAGAATGGTTATCCCCTATTTTACTCTGAATGATAGAGTCAATACTGACAACTGTAGAATCTGGTCTGCGGAAAATGCACAAGGAATTGTTCAGGAAGGTCTTCGCGCCATGAAAGTCACCGTTTAGTGCGGTTTTACAGATGATTCTATAATTAGTCCGTTTTTCTACGAGGAAATGCAGAATAGAGAGGTCGTATTTTAATTGTAAACGATGAACGATAGTTGCAAATGCTAAGAGATTATGTTATTCCGCAACCCCAAAACGAGCACCAGAGAATTGAATACAACACTTTTAGGCAGGATGGAGCAACTCTGCACATTTTCCGACTAGTCAAAAAATTGTTCACCAACGTTTCTCAAGATCGTGTGTTAAGCAGACATTTCACAAGTTCATGGCCATCAAGATCACACATGATCTTAACTCAGCAGATTACTGGCTGTAGGGTTATTTAAACCAACGCCGCTACAAGGATTAGAAGGCTACGGAGCAAATTAATGCAATTCAACAAGAAATGTTACAGAATGTTGTGTACAATTTGGAGGAGAGGTTGGTAATCTTACAACAAGAGAATGGAGTTCATATTGAGTAATTTTGTATTTTTTTTAACTGGTTTTGGGCATAATAAATCTCAACCCCAAGCAATTCTATTTCGTTTATTTTTTGTTATTAACTCAATTTGTTTCGAAATGGGGGAAAAAGGTGAATGTATCTCCATAAGTTTGAGGTTAGAAGCGTATTTATTTCAAAATTAGAAAGATGTGAAACCTCGATTGAAGCAGTATAGTTTCCAAGACGAACTGTGACTTTAAATAAATAAAAAACGTAGTATTGTCTATATTTTTATTATAATTTTTGGCCAAAGATTAGGAGCCACGATTTTCTCACTGGTAAAGAAAGAAATTTCAATAGAGATATATATGTATATATGTCGACTCGTAACCAATCGAGCAAATAATTCCTTGTATACAAAAAAGTTAGTAAACATAGACTTTTTATTTTATTTTAGTTTTTATTTTTTTTGTGAAAGCAATGTGTCTGCTATGAAGATGCAACAATTTCAATGGCACGTGGATATAACAATGATAGGTGTTGTGAAAATTATTTTAAAGCGTGAAGCGGAATGTGACAAGTGAAATTTATCCATCTACATATTTGGCCCAGCACCATAATATTGTTGTCTTCTAGGAAAAGTAAAAGCTGATTATGTGTGATAATCATAAGTACAGCAAGCCATGCTGTAATTAAAGATTTTATGTCACCATTTATTATACCGTTTTTAAGAATGAATGATATTCGAGTTTATAAGTACAATAAATAATTAAAATAATAAAGTGAAACATCTTTTATGGTCAATTCCAGATAGCTTCAACCTTCAAATCTGCAGTCGAAAGTAATAACACCTTCTAGAACACACTTTCAGGCTAGTTCGAAAAGAATCTGTGCGGATATGTATGTAGATTGTCTCATATTTTAATACCACGTTGAAAAAAAAAACTTGTTTTTGATCCCAACATTATGATGAATCATTATTTTCATCATCGTTATTGATGATCTCTATATCCATATATTTTCTTCTAATTATGTAATAAATGTAATTTCCTGATTTACTCAACAGACGAAGTTTAAAAATATCGTAATAAATATCATGCAGACAAGAATTTATTTCAAAGTTAATATTTGAACACTTTTCACATATAAACCAACGCCCCGCCCTGTACATGATACTTTAAAGCAACAGATTGTTCGTGATTTGCATTTGAGTTCATCTATTGGTTATTATTCAATTATAATTGTGAATGGCGAAGCAGCTATAAGTAATACACATGTTATGTACTTACAATTGGCAATCATCGCTACAGGTAACGATACGCTGAACACACGTTGAAAACAAGAATGTAAGTATAGAATATAACAGTTGAAAGGCATTACAAAAGAACTAACTACAAAATTTAAATACGAAAACACATTATTTTGATTACTTACACCGACTGTAATAAAAGAAAATTATCATTAGTTGTTCAATAAGTATTCTGTAAATAGTTAGGATCATCTAATTATCGTTTGGTATTCGATAAACTACTGGCGCCTATTTCAGTTTTAAACAATGGCTGAAATTCGAAATGTTCAAATCGTATTTTCCTAAACATTTTGTTAAAGGGTTAATAGCACAGTAATGGTTAAACACAATTCGTTTTAGTTTTATTTTTTTATTATACCGCTGCAATTATTGCTGTGTAATTCCGTATATGTTTGGTTTTCAAATTTAACAAGTAGGTATGTATTCATAGTTTCAAGCCAAATAACAATATAATACCATTTGCATTGTAGTGTGTGTGCTAATATTGTAGATTAAAAGAAGATAAGTAATGCAAATATTTATTACGGATTCCATAAGCTATGTATATCCAAGTGGTGATCGATAAGTAACGTAATTAGAAACGGAATCTATCTTTATATTTAGTGTACTTAATTGGTGCTGAAAAAATGTGGGGACGTTGCACAACTGCAGTTAATATTGTGTAATTTAATAACAATAAATTAATTTGATACATTAGCTAATATTTACAAGTTTACCCGCTACGTTCGACCAATGTAAGCTAGGAATAATAGTTTTAATAAATTTGAGAAATAATTGCACATAGTGTTATCAACCATAATTCTTAAGTTAATTACAAAGTAATCGAGCTCAAGGTGAACATTCTTGTCACAATTTCCGTTACCATGTTATTTAATATTAATAGCTGTTTTAAATCACCGTTTTGGACAAGTAGATAGATTCAGTTATATGCGACCTATATCAAAATAAATTATTAAAATAAATTTGATATAACAGAATTTATAGAATTCCAAAGTCTTTGAATTTTGGTAAATATGCCTTTCTAACAAACACATTTAATTTAGTCTTTACGATTTCCGAGTAAGTCTGAATCATATAGTTTATTCTCCGTTTATCACATTCAAAATACGTAATTAATAATCGAAGTTGAATTAAATGAGAACTTACTTAATGAATACTTTTTCGGCTTCTCCAATCTAAATTGTATGTATCACTATTTGTCATTTTCTAATTCACTTTTTAATAAATTTTAAAGAAAAAGTATAGAAACTAAAGAAATTATCGCATATGTTTGAGCATTAATGATATGCACGATTATACCAGCAGTAAATTAAAATGTGACTTTTTTGTTCTTGTGGAGGAAATTTGGTATACTTCACTACTTTACATTAGTTGCACAAGTTCACCGTCAACAACTAATTTAGTTTTGACATTACATTTCGTTAGTTTAGTTTTGACGTTACAACATTTCGTAATGTTTAGTAAGTACTACATAATCGCTATGGAATACAATTAAATTGCATCAGTAACAATGCTGCCTAAGCGAAAATAAAATTTTGTTCTTCAGTAGTGTATATCCTTTATCCTCAATTGCGTAAGTTGTAAATTTATTTAAAGCTATGTATAAGAACGTCAACTGACAAAAATATGTTTCTACTCAACAATGTATTTTTAATACAATTAAAATTGTTATTAGAGTATTTTATATACAGGTTATATACAAAGTTACAATTTCATATGTATGTATATATGTGTGTGAAATTATTGTGTTCAATAAATTGATTGTTAATCAAAAACGAATGGTCTATAGCACAGGATCATACTCAACCAGTTGAACAATTTTTAAACAGAATAAAGAAAATTTCGCGAAAATGCGAAGGCAATAACAGTTGTACTTCTGGAGGATCACCGAAGCTAGAACGCTAAGAGCTTTTTGTGGAAAACAGGCATTTGTTCCTTTTAATCAGAAGTATCAAACTAACGAGGTAATAATAACGATGTACCTAATAAGTTAATTGCATGACAATATACGAAAAATTGGGGGTTTATTAAACAAGTTCTACTGATAAGAAAATGGTTTTATTAAGAGAGAATTTAATATCACATAAAGCAATAAGCAAATATAACAATTAACTCAAGATAGACAAAAACTACAACCACAGACTTGTGGCAAACATAAATGATTACCTACTTATTTTGGTATTTATGTATCGTTTATGATAGCATATCACAGATTTGATAATAATACAATAATATATACAATTATTATTTAATATAATATATCCATGTTCTATTTTACAATTTACTATTTCTTCTTCATTCCAAGTGAAGCATTTCTACTTGAATGAATATACATATACATATTGCTCGAGTCGTTTAGCAATACATATACCTATATATTTTGGTTGCACAAGTTTTCACTCGTTTTAACCATGCTTGCTCATCGATCAATGTATCTGTACTCAACAAATCTAATTTGGCTGGCACTATTAATAGATACTACTATACCACTGGTCAAAATTTTGTAGACATTTAGCAGCCAAATGTTTCTTTTTCTTTCGCGTAACTAATTCGGAGCCAGTCCGATATGTAGGTAATTAAACTGAATGAAACAATACCATCGATTCTGAAAAATAGTTGCGATTAATTAACTTTTGCAAGAGAAAAACAGATTTTATATCTATTTTCGGCGTCACTACATAAATCTGCACAATAATAACAATAGTTATCTCAACGGCTAATATATCACATCCCAATGGTAATTTGCACATTTATGAACCGGGTACCGTATGTCAGCAAAATTTTGGATCATTAAGTAGTCAGAATGTCATAAAAACGATGGAGCTGATTGAACATTTGTGACCATTATTGACTGTGAACAATCTCGATTGGCTACCTTTCATTTACAGTTACTTTAGCCATACTAAGCGGTCTTCAATCCAAAAAATTGCACAGAAAATGAACACGATTGATCATTGTTTAACTATCCTCTACATTTTCAAAATTTCTACTGCAGACGAGCCATTTAACTAAGGAATAATCTCTCTGACACTGAAAAACACGCGAAAAGGTATCTGTGCAAAAGACTTCGACTTTAAGGTGGTTAAACGTTGAAATGATACAACTTGTTCTCACATCTCAAAGTTACAAAAAATCAAAAATCATTGTCTGACCATTCGACGAAGTTATCCGAACTTGGAAATACAGATGTCAGTTTTCAAAGTTTATTACGCTTTTCACACAGTTTCAGATGTTGGAAGTGTTACAGCTTGTAACTTAATACCACCAAACATACACAGTAGCTAAATAACAGCATTTTCAGTATTTGGCGCACTCTCAAAGTATGTGAAAAGAGAATAGTATACATTTACGTAACATAAGTATCACAAGCATTTGGCTACCGAAGTGCATAAACACTATGTATGTAAAAATTAATCGGTAAGTGATGACACGATGATTTTCGGTCTTTTATAGAATAGAGGCATGAAAAATTGAAACAATGCAGCAAATAGTACAGTGTTCAGCGTTCCACCTTCTCTGAAAAAGTTTGGAATTCCTCGTTATACACAGATGTAAAAGGTCAACCAATGTTCCATCATAACCAATAAATAAAATAAAAAATATGTCTTAAATGGCTATAACCTAAGCAAATGGTGGTCAATACAAAGGCACAAAAGTAATGTGGCTACCGTAAACTTGGCTGCGTCATTTTATAATCGCACATTTCGGTAAAGTAAATAGCGCAAAATGCAAACATCAGAACACAACAATGGCGTAGTCAAAATTCGAAAGTTTGTGCGTCAACTTTGCGTTCGCAGAAAATGTAAAAACCACGATAGATAAACATGCCTTAATAAACACATACTATGTTCTAGTCTACTATTATAAGATTTCCCCTTTAGCTTAGTTCTAAACTTTCCTACGATACTTTTCACGGAATGACATTGAACACTATTATAGCCAAACCCAAAATCAAATAAAACAACCATATAGAATGTATAACAGTTTTAGAAACTTAACTAGATCAGATTTATGAAAAATTACAGCTATGCTTATTTACTTAAATTTGTATTCGTAATGGTTAAAGATCTATAAGTGCAAATGAATGCAAATTGCTCATAAACTACTTAACAGTTAATCATAAAATGAGAAACTGTTAGTATTGCGACTAAGGAAAACCAAAATGAAAGGTATTCTGACCTGATTCATTTGACAAATAATACTGTAACTATAACTAAGTGAACGAAACACAACAGAATATTTTTTGTTAATAGAAAGAGAGATATATTAATTGAATAACAAATTTTTACTTCCTACATATTAGTTTTTGAAATTCAACAGGTATTTTGCAAATACAATCTTTTATTTTACTGCTGTGTACGCCTACGCTATGAGGTATGTACATTCACTACTACACTCACTAGTACTCAGCTAAAAAACTTTTTACTGGAAGTAACTATGAATTAGTAACAGAATTATTTTTAAATTTGAAACGAATACTGCAAATTTGACTTTTTGTTCAATCTTGACATTGCGATAGAATATTTCTGGCGTATACAAAGTAAAATAAATATGAACCAATTTCTTTATTGTAAATGGGAAAACGATTAGAAAAGTTACTATTAACGATATTTTGTGGGGCCTGCACAGTTATGTTTTGATATAGAAGCGATTTCATTTCACATATTTAAGTTTGTTGTAATCGACGCCATTCGTTTTGAGTTGCGTTTATCAATTTCTATTTCGTGGTCAAAATGCATAATTGTATACAGTCCCGGTCATATATTTCCAAATATTTCATCTTGGGTTTTATTGTTGCTACACAGTTCAGAGGACCTGCACCTCTTCCGGTCGTCCAATAGCATGTCCATTTACTTTCTCTGTCAAATTTTTGTCCATTTCAGAAATTAAAATGATGCCTTTGGTACAATAAATTTCATTTGCTACGTATTGCAACAGCACGCTTCCTGAGTTCTGTAATAGCAGTATCCATAAGAATAATGCATTAATATTGTACGGGTAATAATGAGAAATTATAATATTGAGTGAGTTACTGTAAGCGAAGATAGGTAATTTAATAGTTACTTAAATGTCAGTCGTCAATAACTCAACAAATAAATATTTTCAAAAAATGAATCCGTAATTGGTGTAGTTTTGGAAAATTATAGAATTTATAAATTAAAATTTAACAAAAAATGATCTCTGTAATTAGGAATTTGCGAATGTCGTGTGCAAGCCCTAATTTTTGTTATATGTAGGTATATAATTAATTAATTTATAGTTAATTTACTAAAACGCAAAAAAGGCGATGGTGGTTTGTATTGTACAAAATCATACTCAATGTTTCATAAAATTTGTGACATCAGCAAATCTCACCATGTCTATGCTGTGTAAAAGAATGTAGATAAGTACCGAAGTAGGTAAGTATAAATCACTTTTCTAAACATAGGTTCTGGATCATTTTATAATACATTAATTATCATATACGTGCTCTGCAGTAATGTTTAGTCAAATTATATTATAATAATCTAAATTTATATATTCTTAACAATCTATAAATATATCAATGTTATATTTTTTAATTCAACTGAATTAATCAATGAAATTAATTCTAATATATCCTTCTAATATATTCTAATTTATCATTTTAAGTAAAATTATGTACAATTAGATAATAAAAAATCCCTACGTGCTACGAGATAAAAAAAAAGAAATTACAGATAAAACTATTGAAATTGTAGATTTTCTAGTTCTGTTTAAGATATAATATGTAAAATAATTTAATATTAATTATTAGTTTGTTTGTAACGTTTACCATTTTGCTAGAACCGACTAATTCATAGTACGCGTATAACAATTTGTTAGAAGAAATCATTTTTAGAAAAGATCATTTGCAGTTACTAGCTAAGTTTGGAATAGTAACTTCTTCAAGCTATTTCATATTATAATCAATACACATAATTGGCTAGCCATATGGATACAAAGTTATACTTTGTTAAAGTGAATTGTACACTGAAAAATGTTCCAATGTTGTGTAAAAGCAATACCCTATGTTCTACAATACAGATTTTTGACTTATTTATATTTCATCCCTAATTTTATACATAAGAACCACTGCAAAACCAACTCCTTATTAATAATAAATAACGCTGATTGCTCATGAATTTTTCAATATTATCGACTGTACGTTTAGTAATTATTAAAATTACTTTGTGGGACAAGTTACGCATTATATCTACATTTCCAGAATTTTCTTAATTATGGCATATTGGGAAAACCTCGGCAAAAACAGTCAAGATTTATCAACAAAATTATGTAAATAATACTTATACTAACACCTATCGTAAGTCATCACTTGAGCCCTGGAAATTTATTTTTGGAAAACAATACCGTTTTTTGAATTGTATCGAACGCTCAAATCTTGACCTATGACCCCATATAGTTGCTAAGGAACCGTGTACCTGCCTTAATACACAGCGGCACTTTTGAAGGCATTATCCATTTCGGTACATAGATAAACCGTAATAATATTTGAGCACGATGTAAATAACGCGCAATAAGGTAAAGCAAACGCGTCAATATCCAAATCTGTAGTAGCTATACATACACAATAAACTGGGAGGTAACAGTACAAAATGTCGGACGTATCCATTTACGTTCGTTACTCAGTACATAAATGTAAATAATACTTAATTATGGAATACATCATAGTTTACCTTTCAAACCTTAAATCTCCCGCAAACTCATCAACTTTCATAGTGACATAAGGGACAAAGAGGGTCCTCAAATACCAGCCATCTTGAAAGTGTACATGTTATAATAACCGTGTTTGGCAGGTTGTTGATTTGTCCCTTATAACCGTACTGATGGCCGCACTCACATTATCACTGACCACACGGGTTCACACACATTTCCTGCACACTCTGGACCGTCTAAAGCCGCGCTATTTCGACACCGTTACACCATATTTGACGTTTTTCTTCATGCTGCTTTTAACACGCGTCCGTTCCCGATATTCTACGTCTTCTGAGCCCGCTAGTTCATCCGATATACGACTAGCGGCGCTACTTGTATGGGTATGGTAGGGTATGGAAAACGGGAACGAAAATTACACCAATCAGGATATTTTTGGCGGACTGATGTTCTTTTCAAAACACGAACTTAAAAATGAACATGCACAGTATCGTAGATATTATCCTCCTGTATATTATTTTACTTCCGTACAATCACTTTGTATTATTTTGCCACGTCGTTATATAAAAACGTCAGAATG
>ML218026.1:8194-26436 GCA_004785975.1 Popillia japonica
ATTATTATTATTATTATTATTATTATTATTATTATTATTATTATTATCTCACCTTCTAGTCCCCTTTAATTTGAATTTACTTACTTAGGGATGGTACCAAATCTCTTGGTATTGGTATGGAGGGCAAAGGCTTTAGGCGATAGTCACTTGTTCGTGATCTACCGTGCTGCTTATTCACACACTGCTCACCCTCTTTCATGGGATGAATTCTCCCTGTATTGCGGTAAAAGTTCTCTCGCGTTTTAGACAGATCTCAGATAGGATCCACCAGCTTTATCTGGAGTACTGCGAGCAAGAAGTACATATATGAGAACCTACAGATCAGAATGAAAAGACCAACTAAAAAATCGGTTGAAACAGTTGATTTTTTCTTCAAGATATAACAAGTATTAAATTAAAAGTTAAAAGTAAAGCTGAACGAAATAAATTTCGTGGAAGGCACCTTATTTTATGGTGATTTAAATAAAAAAAAGTTAGTAAAACATGATCTAGAAGATGAAGTCCTCTGCTTCGCCTACCAAAAAAATATTCCATTGTCTAAGCTTCAAATTTTCCATTTTTGCATACTTTCTGCCAATTTGATCATGAAGAGTAATGAATGATGAAGTAAGCTTTTCATACCCCTGTATGGGGCATATCACTTGTGTTCTTTTCATGTCTTCATTAGTGCAAAAAGATGGAAGCAATTTTTGCAGCGATAGTCAAACAACCAATGCAATGTTTGTAGAAATGCTTAAAATCTTCAATAATATGGAAGTCGTTCTTCAGCATACATACACTTTACTGTTAGTGGTAACAGAGATCTTTAAAAGCAGAAGGTTCAGAATAAAATGATGAAAACAAAATCGAGCATATGGATGGTAATATTGGAGGGTCTTTTATCTTCTTACCAAAACAGTTTTCTGTTGACATATTGAAGAAATTAATTGCAGAAAATGTACACTTTTTCCGCAAGAAGAAACTGTAATTTTGAAGCATGAGTCTGTATTTTGTTGCTCCTGTAAAGTTGCCTGAGGTGCTAGAGGTTCTTGAAATTTAAAATATGTAAACTTCGAATTAATTTATTTGATCTGCTTTGTCTTTCTTTCTTTACGAATCTTTCTTTACGTATTTTTCTTTAAACAATCTTGATAGCGAGCTAATAATGTTTCTTAGAATTCTTGCAACAATAGTTTGACTTTGTACACAGGAAGTTCATAACATGCCTTCAATGTTTTCATTGTCTTCAAGACTACCCCGAATTATTTGAATAGAAAAAAACTATTACTACTAACGCGATTTGAAATAGTGAATTATTAATTATCAGATCATTAGGTAAATAAATTGTCGTTGTGCTTTAATATTGAAAGTTTCTGTAATTAAAAACAAACAAAAACACCTGATTCCTATGCAAGAAAACAGGTCTAAATGAATAAAATCTATAGTAAATGCGTGATCTTATCATAAATAGAATATTTGTCAAATGACCACATAGGGCGGCAAAGCTGATTCGTAAACAAATGCATTCCTAGAGTACAATAAACATTTATTTACATATCATTCAACTTGATAAAAAATATCTGTTTATGTGTATTAGAAATTTTTGCGGTGTCCTTTTTTTTTCTTGTACACACGTGTCAGACCCGGATTCAACAAAATTTATTTAACAAAATTTGGTAATTATTAAAGGAAAAATTATTTTAATATATAATCGTATTTTTTTTGGATTTACATTTTGACACTATTCATTTGACAGCGTGTATAGAACAGATATGGAATAGTTTCGGTAAATTGTTTAAAAGTCATATGAACTTGAAAACGTTTACTTTAGTATTGTTTCAAATAAGATCAAATAATGAGAAGTCCACATTCCTCTTCACTATAACCGATCGATATTCCAATACAAATGATATATATTATAATAAAAAGAACACATTCTGCACAATATCGGTAAAACATTCCGAGGCAATTGCGAATCAAACTAAGTCGCCCGAGAAACGGTCTGTACGCAAGGAAACGAATTAAGCGCGTAATATATGGCATTTTTGCGCTCGACATTAGAGCATTTCGCTTTTAATTTAATAACTTTTTATGATCGCTCCGAGAACCGCTAATGGACACGTTAGGATTTCTTCTTTGGCGCAGCACGTTAGCCGTACTATACAGAACGATTATTATTGGTGTAATATACAAGTTTGCCTCGACTATACGATCGTAAATATAAGGAGTATTTCGAGAAAATCCGCGCTGGTAATTTTGCGATATTGCCAATAGTAAATGCGGAAAAATGCGTTTTAATTGAAGCAAATTTATGCGAGTCATGACTAATCGTATATATAGGAAGTAATACTGGTTTACGGTAATTAATGTTAGATCGTATGTAGGTCGTCAACGTACGGTAGTTTAGGACTAGACATATAACAGCATATTCAGTATTATACAGGATGATTGCTTTTATTTTTTGTAATTTTCTCGCGAGAGGGCAAAGATTCTACATGATTTACGTATCATCATCCTCTTTAATATGACACCAATGAATTTTATTAGTGCAGACAGCATCTATACTCTTCAGAGCTCTTCAGTAACTTCGACGAGACAACATATGGCGAATACGCACTCTGATTATATTGACAGCAGACGGAGAGACGGTTTTTGTCACACCGTAACAGAGTGGATCCTAATCCTATTTTCCAGTTTCCCATAAAGCATATCCACAAATAGACGTACGCTATAGAAGCGACATTTTGCACCGTGTGGCTGCACGACATGGGACAAACAACGTTCACAATAACCGTTCAAAGGTAGGGTACACGAAGGAGAGACTCAAGTGTGGCCGATCGGTACGGCCAATAATCCTTGTTTGTATATTTTGTATACAATATTGTCCGCTCCGAAGAGCGTGGTGATATTCGACTGACACTCAAAGGCGGAACATCTAAAGGGAAGAGGTTAGATTATAATAATGTAAGTCAGCGGGTAGCCTGTATTAGTTTTAGAGGGACAGGAGGTCCATTTACTCTGTGCCTATTTTTGTATGAATTTATAAATAGGAGATTTGATACATTTATTAATATGTTGTTAATAACTTATTTTTTTTAGTATGCATGCATCATAAACCAATCAAAACACACCCATAAGCGTGCATAATCCCATGCATTGTTTGATTTCGTGTGAGTTACTTATAGGCTTTGCGATTCAATAAAGAATAAAAATTAGAGTTGAGAGTTATCTAAGTATTCGCACACTAATTTACATCTGATGGTGTTAGAGCCCGGTGCCATTATGGCTGCTTGACTGTCGCAGAAAAGTGCAATGCTTGTGTTCTCCAGAGTGGCAGTGCCCTCACACTGCTAAAGTCACAAGATTTACACATTTATTTTTACTCAAAAAAAGTTTAAAAAGGGGCTACTAGCAAGTAAAAAACATATCTAATTATGGTCAAAAAGCTTGTTGATGATGTAGAAGCATGTAATTTGCTCTTTTACAATCAACAGCTCAACTTTCTGAAAGAAACTTATACAAACCTAGATCACAGCCATTATTGTATACGACTTTCAATAGATTTATCTAAAACATAAATAAAAAAAAAACATAAATGTACAAATTACTAACTTGAAACCAATTTACGTACGAAGAAATTAAAACAGATGTGCCTCAAAGGTTAGTTAGGACCTACTTTGTTTTCTATTTATGATAACTAGCTTCCCTGAAATATTCTATATGTAAATGATATAAATATAGTTCTAGTAAGTGAGGTTGTGTAAATGAGTATCACCCAATAGACCGGTTATTAATAATAATACAAGCAAACTTGCATATTTCACTAATAACTCACAAATCACTACTATATGTTGGCTAGAATATGTAATAATAATAATATTAATACTAATAATAATAATAATAATAATAGTTTTATTGTCCAACAGCAACCAATTACAGGACAAAATTACAAAGTTATACATTAAATACATACATACACATAAGAATGAATAGTTACATTAACTGATTAATAGAATAAAAAAAAATATCATTATAATAGAAATTAGTTGCTCGAGACATTGTTGCCAGTGGTGATGACTGTAGCAGGTTTGTTCTTGAAAATGGGATAAGAATTTATCGGATGACTTAACCTTAAAGCATGGAACATCGTCAGTTCTAGCAACGTTTCTCGAAGCTACTCCACTCTATTACATCTCATGTTTAACATTTGAGTAATTATATAAACTATAATTACGATGTCTGACCTTGGTCAAACACTCATTTTATTTTCCCAGTTTGAAATTAGGTTGCCATAATGAGGCTTTTTTTATTTGTACCAGCAAGTCGCTAGAGTACTGTTCACTATCTAACAAACTAACTAACAAATTTTATGCAAATTTATTTGATACATGATCTGCGGATGAGAGTGATATTGTCAACAAGCAACACTTCATTATGTTGCCTTGAAAAAGAAGGTATCTTTTCCGGTGTGTATTATTTTATATATCTAATAGGCATTCAAAGTACCTAAAGATTATTTTGGGTTAATCGCGTATGTTTTCAAAGAGAATTATCGTTTTAACGTTTTAATTAACGAAAGACAAAAGACATAATAAAACTAAATATATTTCTGATAAAAGACGTTCTTTTTATTCAATTTCAGCTTAATATCCTATAGTTTTTGCCATTGTATATTAGGTATATAATTACCATTGCGTTACATTTCTCTTTCAACTGATAACCGCTTCGATTCGTCTTGACATTGTGTCAACTAAGTTTTGACAATCATTTGGTGTGAAACAGTTCCACATTTCTTGGAGACAAGTTCGCAATTCTGGAACGATTCTTATCGGATTTGCTCGTAGGTTTTCCTTCATCATATTCCAGAAGGTTTCAATTGCCGACATATCTGGACTATTAGAAGTCCAATTTAAAACTGGAGTATTGTGTTCCAACATCCAATGCTTTATTTTTTTAGTCGTATGAGAAGCGGCACCATCTTGTTGAAAAATGTAATCGATATTATTTAAACGCATATGCATTCATAATACCTTTGCATTCATATTACCAAAGTGTAAGTTTCCCATTCCACTAGCCGACATGGATCCCCAAGTCGTAACAGAAGCCAGAAATTTCACTTTTTTTTGAGACAATCATTCCGAAATGTTTCTTCTCTCGTTCTTATGACACGACTCCTACTACCACCAACGCATACTTCGAATATGGCTTCATCCCTCCAGGTAATGGAGTTTTATTGGTTTGGATGGTCTCCAAACCAATGTTTGATTTATGTTTCTTTGCCCACGCTAGTCTGTTTTTCTTCTGAATCGTTGCCAGTAAATGCTTCTCTAATGCCTATAAAATATCGAATTAATAATGAACAAAGAATAAAACTAATTAAGCTAAGCTTGTAAGTTTCATATCCCACTTTTCTGGCAACTCTGTGACAAGTTGTTCTTGACAAGTTTTTTCCCGTTGCCTGATTCCATAATATTTTCAATTCATTATAACTAGCGCGCCGATTTTATAATAAGAATAATAATAATTCTTTATTTCCAACAGGTTTACACCCAAATACAGGAAATATTGAAATAAATAACTGCGAATACAATAGGTACAATGTAAAACAACTCAGAGGGAGGCAAGTAGACGTGGTTGGAGTACGGCACTCATAACATGAAAAAATGAATCATAATTAATATCACAACTACTACAAATGGCATTAAAGGAACTACACATTAGGTAAATTGGCGATCGCAACATGATATTAGTTCTGCCAGTTGGTAAATGAAATACATACTGATGTCTTGATGATAATCGAGGTATATTGAAACTGATTTTGTTTAAGAGGAAGATACAGTCAATTTTATTGGTTAATAAATTATATAAAAATCTGATATTAGAAATATTTCGACGAGATCTAAGGGATACATAATTAAATCTAGTAAACATTTCATCGTAGTCATACCCTCTAGTAGGATAAATGCCGTCATTAATATACATAAAATATTTTAAGAAACGTCGCTGAACTCGTTCGATATTGTTGATATAAGTGACGTAAGTGGGACACCATATGAGTGAACCATAGTCCAACCTGGATCTTACAAATGAATTAAATAATAAAATTAAACAATTAACATCAGTAAAGTCTTTACAGTTCCTATAAATAAAACCGTACATTCTGTAAGCCCTAGAAATTACATTTGCAATATGGTCGTTGAATGAAAGTCTACAATCAAATATTATCCCCAAATCACTATATACACTACATCTTTGAAGCATTACATTGTTAACGGTATAGTTATAAACAATAGTGTTCTGTTTCCTAGTATACGTCATAACTTTGCATTTATCTATATTAAGCTGTAAGTTATTGCGTCCACACCATACTGTAATATAAGACAAATCATCTTGTAGTTGAAGACAGTCCTCCAGTGACTCAATTTTACTAAAAAATTTCATATCGTCGGCGTACAACAGGACTTCACAACGAAGTGACTCAACAATATCGTTGGTCAATAGAAGAAAGAGTAGTGGCCCCAGGTTTGATCCCTGCGGCACGCCAGACGTTGGGCAGAAGATGTTAGACCTAGTATCACGAAACTCAACATATTGTTGCCTACCTGTAAGATAGGAGCCAAAAAGGTCAATCAGAGAGGGAGAGAAACCATAATAATGAAGTTTACCAAGTAGAACAGCATGATCAATTTGATCAAAGGCTTTTTGAAAATCAGTATAAATAACATCAACCTGTCCTTGCCTGTCTAAAACCTCAGAAGTATACTGAGTAAAACAGGATAAATTAGTTATTGTCGACTGTTTATCAATAAATCCATGCTGACTAGATGACAGAAAACATTTCACAGAAGAGAATATGTTATAATAGATAATTGATTCAAAAATTTTGGAGAAATTACATAGAATAGAAATGGGTCTATAATTGGTAACATCCATGGGACCGCCTTTCTTCAAAACAGGGCAAATTCGAGAAGCTTTCCATGCTGTAGGATAGTCGGAACATCCTTACAACTTTTCAATTTAGTGTAAATCTCGTGTTCAGTAATTTTAGAAATACGAATATTTAAAGAAATATTGCCCTGCATATGGTGAGAATAGCCAGAGTTACTAGGTGGTGTGTGAACACTATTGAAGTACTCAGCAAATGCGTTCATTATTTGGGTGGAATTGTCCAACTCGAGGTTATTATATATCATACGCCCAGGTATGCGAGTGTTTCCCTTTCTACTATGAATAAAAGACCATAACTTATTTGGATCAAGATTCAACGAAATTTGTACTTCAGCAATATAGTTCTTGTAAGCATTATTAATAAGAAGCTTACATTGTGTCCTAAGAGTTTTAAATTTTTGATAGAAAGAATTGTTAGATAGAGAGAATTGTTTGATAATTCCTTTTAAAGTTCTCAGGTTTTACAATTTCTATCTATATTTTATCGAAGCAGAAAAACCGACCATTTAATGCAATTTGTCATCATCATGTACATATGTTGTGCACTTGAATCATTTTACAAACAATAACATTTCTAAACAAAACTCCTGTAAAATAGCAGGTCAGTCTTGTTATCTTTCCCTCAACATTTAATGAGACCAAAAATAATATATTTCAAACAAAATTTCATCTACCATGAAATCAATTCAGGAATATCAAGTATTAGGTGGTTGGGCCAACTTTACTGAGATAGGGCTCGTATTTGTGATACTCGTCTACTTGTGTTGTGAAACTCTACAGGATGTTTTCAATAAAAATATAATATCAAAAAATATTCTACAGAATGAGCCAAACATGTTACAGCTTCATTACAGACATCTCGCCAATCTACTTCAATAGCACTAAGGATAAAAAATATTACATGCAGTCTTGGATCGATGAGTTTTCTCGGGGGTTCAAACCATAATATCATCTTCGAAGGCTGCTACAAGAATAGATTTGAGATTATCTTTTCCATTGGAAGTCTAGACAAATCTTGGACGAGGAAGTGGCCAAACGAATCAATCAAAATCGAGTCAAAAACCAATTTTTTGATATATGTATACTTAACTACTGAAAGGTTGTGACAGAAAGCTAGAATGCTGCAGAAATCATTCCTTTCCGATCGTTAGAGGCCAAAATTTTTTGAATTGGCATTCGGAAACCCTATAAGGTTATTGCTTCTATAATAAATTAATTCGTAATAATTAAATGTGGATTAAATATGGTATCCACTACCCTTACCTATATAGCTTATCCTCTTTGCTATTTCTTGATATACTCCGTTTTTATACATCTCTGTTAGCACCCAATTAGTTAAACTCATATTTTTTGTCATTAACACTCCCATATTGATACAGAGTCTAAGCTAGTAAACGCATATATATGTATTGGATTAGAAGAAAACCAATCAATATTTAATCAATTTCGACCACTTGATGCGTGTAGGACTTTGAGTACTTATTAATTTCTACAGTCTATCACTTATGTAATTAAGCAGCGTCGACACATGTGATTTATGAGCTGAAGCAATTATCTAACACGTCGAGAACTTTTTCTATCTAATAACTTGTTCGAAGATGCTCATAAGAACATTTATACAGACATATACAGACATAGATTGAAGACGTTACCTTCAACACTATATTTTAAGAACTGTGTATTAGCTCTTGAATGGTTCAAAAAAAAAACTAATTTAGGAAGATTCGTACAAATCTGCATGCATCGCATTTAATAATTTATATACGTCAAAATATGACTAAACCAATACATTAATTCGTAGCATTCCAAATTACCGTGTATTGCATTAAAGGCATTAAAGTCGATAGCCAAAATAGTCTGCAGCATTCTTTGACCTTTAAAGGTAGCAACGCCTTCCTACAAATTATCCTACTGTGCGGAGAATTAAGATTATATTTGGTGTCATATTTTATTGATGAGCCATTTTCCTAATATGGGTCTTTTTGAAAATAATTGAAAAATATTTTAAGTGTAGTTAGTACATGTTTTACAACCTATTATTGCGATAAAAATTGCGAATAGAATAGTGTTTACAATGGCATCTGATGAAAGGTTTTGTTAAAGAACTTCTAATTGTAAGTGCAATCCAACTCATTATATCTTTTTTTTTACCATTTTTTTTCTTAAGAGGAGAAATCCGCGAGACTGTTTTCATGCTTGCTAAATACGGTTTTGTAAAGGCCTTTCTTAATTCTCTAGAGCATGATATAATCTTATTTGCTCTGAAAAGACCTAAAAATCCTATGGTTAGTTTTTAGCTTTATCATAAACAATTCATGCTGCACTTCTCGATTGAATTATTCTACCAATCTTTGGCCACGTGAATGCTTACGCTGCATAACTTGCATTGACAGTGTTGATCCAATAAGCAACCCTTTCTTCTTGGATTATCATTGGGACCATACACAGATCCTCTCTGCAAAAATATGAGGGTTTTCTACAGACCAAATTCTATTATCCTGTGATATATACGTTAAGGTCAAACCATGCTTCATCGCTGAGGCAAGTAGTATCCAAGATATCATGATTATTTAAAACTGCATTAGAGCTTTCACAATATTGGATATGACGAGGAAAATCCGGTGGTAACCATTCATGCGTCACAGTGATCTTGTATGGATATAAATGAAGAGTTTTTTCAAGTATCAAGTGATAATTTTTTTTTATTGGCTGATAGGCATTGTAAAGATTTTTTGGGACTCACATCCATTCTTTGGCTAACATAAGCAACAAAATTTGTTGTAAGAATAGCAGGAAATCTTATAGACTTTCCATTTAAAACGCTCCCTGTTGTGTGAAAGCTTTCTATTACACGTCGAACATGATGTACAAAGCAATCATATGTAAATTCTATATTTGGAAACTCATCTTGAAACTATTGGTGGCAATTTGGATACGAATAATCCCATATTCTTTCAAAATTGCGTATTTTCCAACGAAAATATGCCTCACAGTATATTTTTTGTGCAGGTCCGTGGAAACCATTATTAACCTAAAATCGTGCCTATATCGTTACATTTGCACAATATTAATTTCTTCGTCCCTTACCAACAACAGATATTCAACAGAAAAAGGTGGCAATAAGAAAAGCCCTTCTGGTAATAAAGAAGTGAAATAGAAAACTAAATAGTTGAAAAGAAAAATGTAAAAAATCGAAATAAAGAGAAGGACGCTATTAATTATTGAATTGACGGTACAACTTATAGAAGTGCCAACTTTCAAATATAAAAGAAACACGGGCAATTCAAACGCCATATATTTATTTTGAAACTCCGGATGTAGGGTTTTTTTGTGAAAGCTAATGTGTTTTACACATCTGCATCAATTTGAATAATGTTTACGTGAAGGACACAGTGGATAGTCATTACGGGGTCTAATCATGTGAAGATGAGGTTGAAGAAGTAATTGATCAAAGACAAAAAATTTTCAATTTTTGACCCCTAAACGAAGTAAACACTATTTAGTAATTAAAAATCTTTATCCTATATAGCTCTACGCCCCGAACGGAGCTTCGCCGCTCAGCCGAGCCGAGCTTTCCAGATCCTTTTATTGACTGGATCAGGTCCGTATTTCAGTCCCTCCAGACGAGCTTTTTTGCTTTCGTAGCTATTGCTCTCCATATCTTTCGATCCTGTACCATCGTCTTTCATCCGTCTTTAATTTCCATCTTCTCCATCATCTTCCACCTTATCTATCCATCTTATTCTTGGTCTCTCGCCCTTCTCCCGTCCATCTTCCATTCTGTCAATGCTCTTACATGTTCCTCTGATTTGCCCTGTATATGTGTCCCAACCACTTTATCCTTAACATTTTTATAATGTCCTAATATGTTTTTCCGTCCCGTTCTCCATTATTTCTTTATTGATTCGCCTTCTATACACCCCATTTTCTTCTTATTATATTGCTCTCCTGGATTAGCTGTATTTGTTCTCCCTCTTTTGACAATGTCATGGTTTCTGCGGCATGGGTTAATATCGGCCTCAACAGAGTTTGGTATATCTTTACTTTTGTTCTTTTTGGATCTGTTTATACATAAATGTCTTTTTATTTGCGAAGAAGGCAATGTTCACCTGTTGTATCTTTTGGTTTATTTCTTCTAGTTTGTCCCCTGTTCTACACAACGTTACCCCCAGGTATCTGAACTTGTTTACACTTGCAAATATGTCATTTTCAATCTTTATCGATCCATCTCCTTCGCTTTTTTCAATCTTCGTATGTTTTGTTTATTCTCAGCCCCACTTGTTCACTCTCTGTTTTTATACATTCATATATATATTGCCTCCAATATTTTCTTTTGTTTCGCAACTATAACCAGGTCTTCTTCGTACGCGATTATTTATGCTCCTCGGTTTCTTATATTTCCTTTGTTTAGGTTCTTAGTAATGTGCTTTATACATACATTTAGATATACATTTTTTTCTATTTTGATAAAGGTATACCTTAGAATTGAAGCGGTTGAAAAGATGTTTTTTGACATGGAAAAACTTGTCTTAGAAAACAATTATACTAAGAATTTTTTTGACATAAAACACTGTTATAATTTATTTGTATTGTTACAAAAACTTACTCCATGACAATACAAAGAAACTGACATTGGTATCTAATTGAACTTCACTTTCATTGCCTGGTTCAAATGTGGTTGTTGTCTTCTATTTATCAACAAGAAATGAATTACGCTCAAAAATAATCGCTGAATAATAATATAGTTTTTTCTGATTGGTTTTAAATCTGGTATACTTCCTATGCTTCCTCGGTTAGGTAGGTACATACATCCATGAAAGCTACAATATAATATGCGACTTTATCGTAGTTTTATTTACAAAGTTAACAGCAAGCATACATTGTTTTTCATATCGCATAACGTTTATTTTAACTCTGCATACCTTCTCCCTGCTAACAAGTTTCAACATATTTTTAAAATCGTATCTGCTAATTATATTTTAGTTTAAATAGTTGCCTTACTTTGTTTAAGTTTGTAACAAAGAAAGGAATAGGTACTACGTTTCTTGCAAAATAAATTTCGCATTTGGCGAAGCATTGAGTCTATGTATTTCTATGTAGGGGTCGTATCATACACACATGAAAATATACAAGAAAGACGGCTATGTACTAATTGCGGTTTTGTCTACTGCATTTATGTATGTATCTGGAAATAAACTTATTTCTTTTATATAACGCAGTTCCTATTCTATGTCTGTTGACTTCAGTCCAAACGTACAAAAAAACTTGAAACTGAAAGTGCTGTTTCGTAAATTGTTACACAAGTGGAATCTTTATTGGTTCGAATCTTATAATTGCTTTTTGGAGCATTTCATCACGTGGTGTTGTTAATAACATCCAGCGCTCCTAAGATGCCATATTGCCCCTGCTAAAGGAAAATATGGCATCTTATGTTGGGAACGTACGCTCAAACGACAGAAATATTTATTTTTTCTTGAGGACCCAGTATCCGTTTTGCTCGTAATAACTACCTTTCCCTTTCTTTGTTGTTTTGATTTAGCACATTTTCCTGTTGTTGTTGACGTTTAAGTTTAGCACCATCTTTCGCTATTTTCAATTTCTTTTTAGTCAATTTTTTTGACATTGATTCTGGTGATGTAAGTATCTGTGCATGTTGCTTCCGTTTCTGACATCCAGTTGGTCCAGGAATACAAGGTAGGTAAATCAGAAATCTCTTCAAAAGGATACCGTGCAAGCTTGACTAACGATTCAGCATTAGCCTCAGAATTATTGAAATGGGCGAGCTCATTTTGAATTGAAGTTCTTACTAAAATAGTTTCAGTGGGATTTACTTCAGTGCTATTCACAACAAAAGTGTGACCGATCTGAAACCAGAGGTTCCATTTTGAACTGTGGCTGCCTTATACCACACCATATGTAAAAGTGAATAAAATTGTAGTCTATTTAAAGAACGACCAGGACGATTCTTAACACAGATACTACATGCTTGTGACCAATAAGTTTTGAGGGGCTTAAAAAGCGATCGATCTAATGGCTGCAACCAGTGTGTTGTATGACCTGGTAAACACAACAGGATCACATCATTAACTGCTGCAAGATCTATGTAATAGTTCAACACCTTTCCTGCTTCTTTTCGTGGTATAAAGTGTTCACGAAGCCAAGTTGTAAATATATGTGCACTAGTCAGACCTTTTGTAGCTAGAACTTTGCCGTGTATATTAGTTATAATTAGAGCTGAGGGATTGCTGCGGTATGCCAGGATAGTATTCAGGTAAACGCACGAATATTATGACCTTGTTTCGATCGGAGAAGCATGCGTGATTTTATTGCTTTACATGCATTCGCTATTTATATCACTTAGGTATATCAGTTATGTGTACTGTATATAAATAACACACTTATCTTATTTACGATTATTATTGCATAGCGCCAAGTGAATAAGACTGGTAGTAAGTTTGTAGCATTAGATACGTTTCCATATTCATAGAGCTGAGTGATGTACGCCGTGATGAATAAATGTTTTTATATTTTGAGACGGCTCGACATCTACGGATGTAACACACGCACAATTAAAATAATCTTTATAGATAGAAACCGAAT
Source organism: Popillia japonica (assembly GCA_004785975.1). NCBI lineage: Eukaryota > Metazoa > Arthropoda > Insecta > Coleoptera > Scarabaeidae > Popillia > Popillia japonica. Next base: position 21,722 of record ML218026.1, read on the forward strand.
CTACACTTGCACCATTACTAATTTGTTTTAATCTGGTAAAATCACAATCATTGTTTATCACACTCTCGAACTTTTCTATTACATTCACATTTTTGTTGTCATTTACTGCGCACAGCTGCGCGTGTATATCGTCCGGTATTTGCAGTGACTCCGCTAACGATAATGCAGTATTGCGTGCTTGGGCACGTCCGTCATACTTATTAAATAGAGCTCAACGGAACACACGATTACATTGCCGGTTCACGACTAACTAAAGTGTTTCGCTGCATCGTGTTTATACGCAGGTGCATGTGCACTACATACGGTCCTGCCTTACCGCAAACTTCCTCAGCTCTAGTTATAATCCCGACTCATCAATATTAAAAATGTTGCTAAGAGTTTGGCTCTCCGTTTTCCGCAAATATTTCATCCAGGAGAATAAAATATCGATTACACGCTGCTCTGCACATGTCTTTAGCTCGAGCTCTAGACATACCTTGGAGTTTACTAATTGATAATTCTTTGTGTCTCTTCATAAAAGAACAGAACCAGTCATGCCCAGCAAGTTCTTTAGTGGTATTAAAGCTATTAGGGATGTTGTGTTAAACAACAAATAAATATGCAAGTTTTACATCCTTACATGTAAGACCAAATCAATGCTTTTCTATATTCTGAATGCATGGGTTTTACACATTTATTTTCATATTCTGCGCCTAAGCAGCTCTTACGATGTAATTTTAGTTTGCTAAATTTTCTCGAATTCATTCGCCTCATTAGCCCATACTGCCCTCATATTTCGTTTTATATATTTTCCTGGCATCTTGACCAACTGTAATGCAGAACATAACACCACACCAAAAGTTAGGTTAGGGATACCAGTTGGTGTTAAATAATTAAATTCTCGTTTACAAAATCACTAAGATATGTGCATGATGAGTGAAAAATAAATTGAACTATCCTTACTGAAAATGTTAATTTTGCAACCTCCAATGTTATGAAAACTATTTCACAATACATACATGTACAGCCACCCAAAAGAAGTTGTAAAACGATTTACATAGCCATTATATGTAAATCGTTCTACAACTTCTTTTGGGTGACTGTACATGTATACCACAACTGGATATTAATTGAGTGAGTAGCACATCATCTGCCGGATGTAAACCAAATTACAAGACACATTAATACCAAAGGAAATGGCATGGCAGACGAACTTGCAAGACACGCCGCGGACATGCAGTTCATTGGACCCGAACCCATCTTTGGAATATCAAAACACCATCTTAAGAAGGAACTTAAAGTTTGGGAAGCAAAGGAAATGGCATTCCTCTGGAAGAAAACGCGGTCGAAGAAATTTATCAATTGCTCACCTAATAGCAATAAAAACTTCTTGATCTAAGAAAATCAGACTTGAGAACCCTCACGGGCCTCTTTACTGGTCATTGCTCTCTAAGCTACCACTTTAGAAAGATGGACAAGGATGACCAAGAAACGTGTCACAGCCAAGCACATACGAGTGCGAAGCATTAGGCCTGCAAAGGTTTCAGAATCTAGGACAGGCGACTATAAAGTCTGAACAGATTAAGACCTCGGCACCCAAACTAATCCTGGGATTCGTCAAGAACATCGGATTAGAAGGGTACTAAAGGCATAGGATCAATACGAATAGATAGATAGATAGATAGGTCGCAGTGAGGAGAGGTTATGGAACCTGCACGACTCTTCTTTTTACAATACAATACAATCCCAATTCGTTCGGTTGATAACGAGTTTTAGTGTCCAAATATATCTTGGAAACAATTAAGCATAAAGTGCAATTATTGTGTTGACACCTTTTTATAGTTTTTGTATGTACCATCACCCAACACAGTGTGTGAGGTACTTCTTGTGAGGTAGAAATGGAAATCAAGTTGTATTGCATCTCAGACTTAGAAAGACTTGAATTAATAAGTTTCTAAATTTTGAACAAAATTCAAAGAATACATTATTTCGTTTATTTACGTTAAATTCTTGTACTTCAAACATTAGTAAATTTATTCTGCATTTACAACTAAATTTTTTGGTAATCTCGTACATATTTCACATCCACTTGACGCAAACATGAATCGGTACATCCTTACACAAACACGTAGGATTCAACCTGAGAGCAGAAGCTCTAAAGCGCATTGATATTGTTACCAGGTCGCCCTCCCGGGTCGTGGAGAACAGTCACTTCCCGCTGACATGCGGAGAATCATTCATAGGTCGGCGGCCCTGGTCACCGATGGCCACCGCTCACCGCACCGTCGACGAGTATATACACAAGGTGTGAAGTGTGATATAATTACCTGGCATTGTCTGAAGATTAATGATCTCGCCGGAGGAATCTCCGACGGCTCCTGTTTGATTGCCTTTGCGTTACCACGTCGGTCGCCCGTTGAATAACTATCAAATAATCAAGTGTGACCGATGGACTCCGTTGTGCGTACGAATGGAAGAAGTCGAAAAAAGTAGGAGCTGTCATTTCACGTACACATCGAAAGAAAAATGGATGGTTGTGTAGACGATGTAGTTTTGCGGGAATATTGTGTTCGCGCGATTAGAAAAAAATGAATTTTCGAATATGGATGGATTGGATGAAGATTTGATATGGTGGGATAAAGCATAATGAGTTTATTTTCCGATATAGGGTAAAGTGATTAGATAGACCTAATCGATTAACGAAATCTTTTTAGGAGAAAATTCTATACGAGAACAAATCAAAAAATCAGAGTCAGTGAATAAAGACACTATGGTGCTAAGATCTCTTTTATTGACGTGCAACAGGGATTTAGCCATAGTGGCTGGAAAAGCAACAAACTTTTTTTATCATCTTAGTTTTGGAACGTTTGACCAGCTAAAATCTTTTGACCGGCCTCCATTGTTTGGAAATGGTCGCTTATGTGGCTTTCGGTAAGACCACAGATTGGCACTGCTCCAATGAGTCAATAGTCTTGTTGCCTTCACACCTCCAGTGGCTTGGCACCTAAATCAAATTAATTGTGTTTTTTTTTCTGTCAGAGCTTTTAAGGTCTTCTTTCACTCTTCATTACGAACAGCCCTCTGCTGCTGATCCATTGCTACTCATTTCAATTTCTCAGCAGGATCAGCAGTTTCGTAAGATATTTGAAGACCATTTTACTCACCAGCTAGCAAAATTGTGAGAGCGATTCCTCAATTTTAACAATTCAAGATTTAGGTGATTGGTAGCTTACTTCATCATCATCGGAGTCAAGTAGATGTAATACAAACAGATTTTTCACATGCCTTTGACACAGTAGACCACCAACTGCTACTCAAGAAACTGTTATCCTTTGGTTTCACTCATTCTTCCCTCAACTTGATGATGTCGTATCTAAAAAACCGAAAGAATTATGTTTTTCACAAAGGCTGTTGCTTTAATGATTACTTGTCTACCTCTAGTGTCCTTCAGAGATCGAATCTAGGTCCGCTGCTATTTATTTTGTTCATCAATGATCTTATCGCTTCCTTACCTTGCAATGCAGATGATCTCAAGATTTCTGTGCCTGCTGCTGATGTAAGTGATGCCTTACAACTTCAAGAAAGTATTTACATTATTATACAATGGTCTATGAGAAACAAGTTACCCCTGAATGTTAGTAAATGTTTTGTCATGTCCTATACACGTAGGAGTACTCCTTTTTCTTTTGATTACACAATGAATGGGAAAATCTTGAAGAAAACTTCTGAAATGACCGATCTGGGTGTGCTTTTTGATTCGTGTTTGGTATTTGATAAGCATATAGCGAGTATATGTTTGTCTGCTTCTTGTACCTTGGGTTTCATTTCTCGTTTTTCTAAACATTTTACTGATCTACAAGTTATTAAAACTTTATATTTTGTGTTTGTTGTCAATAGATTAAAATGTGGATCAAGCATCTGGTATCCATGTTACAGTACCTATAACACCGATATCGAACGTATTCAAAAACATTTTTTGAAATTTTCTTCTTTTAAAAAATCTGGAAATTATCCTGACTGGAATGCGGGCTGTAAGACGTTATTGGATGAGCACAATATGTAATCCTTGATCCAGCGTAGGATGTCTCACAGATGCGCTGTTTTTGTATAGACTTGTGAATGATGCTGTTGACTTCTCACCTGCTGTCCAATGGTAACTTTAATGTACCTAGAATGTCGTCACGCTTGGTGTCAACTTTTACATATGCCACCCTAAGAATTAATCTTCTTCTTAAAGCTCCACTTACCCACATGGCTCAGAATGCAAATTTGTTTTATGCAGATGTTTTTACTGGTAGTTTTAGGAATTAATTGCTTTTAGTTTTAGTTTTGTAGTTGTATGGATCGTAGAATTGTATCAGGATTTCTTACAATAGTTATTGTTATTTTGCATATACATACGTACTTTGTAGTTATTTACTCTTGTCCTGTATTTGGACCTTGTGCCTGCGGCAAATAAGCCGATATTATTATTATTATTATGATTATCATTATTATTATTAATATATGTATTTTTATGACCTTTTAACTTATCTTATTATCCAGATAGTTATTCCACTTGTTAGGTCAATGATAACACTTGCAATTCTAACAAAAGTCAAATTTATTCCAAAACCTTTACAAAATTTATAATCTGGTTTTCGTAACAACTTCTTCAGTGGAATAAAATTGACATTTATTTAGTGTCACAACATAAATAAATAACTAGCCATGCCTATCAACAAAATTATCTACAG
>ML218026.1:26836-40283 GCA_004785975.1 Popillia japonica
CTGTAGATAATTTTGTTGATAGGCATGGCTAGTTATTTATTTATGTTTTGACACTAAATAAATGTCAATTTTATTCCACTGAAGAAGTTGTTACGAAAACCAGATTATAAATTTTGTGAAGGTTTTGGAATAAATTTGACTTTTGTTAGAATTGCAAGTGTTATCATTGACCTAACAAGTGGAATAACTATCTGGATAATAAGATTATTATTATTATTATTATTATTATTATTATTATTATTATTATTATTATTATTATACTTCAGAAAATCAGAAATTTTGGCATCTTTTAATCTAGAAAAATTAATATGAATACATTAACCATAATTGAGGCGATTACTTACCGAAATGAAGGACAATTCTATCTGCATTAAAGAAATACATGTACATTTATTTAATACGGTTGTTCTAATCTTTCCGTTTTGACTTGCCGACAAAAAACAATACTCTTAAGTACAGATAATCCTTCTATTGTTAGCATAAGCCCTATATAGAACATCTAAAACGGTTCTTCGGAGGGTTGACTATAAAGATACCTAGGGCGCCAGTTCATTACTAATAGAGTAAATCATATTATTCTGCTACACTGAACATGTTTTACGACTACCTTTATGGTTACATCCTTTGTAGTACGTTATTGTCGTGGACAAAAATGTGCTGTGTTTGATGTGAATAGGATTTGATGTACCTTTTTTGGAATAGAAATATTTGTTTATATAACCGAATGCATTTATTATCTTTTGTGACTGATATTTTGCTGTCAAAACCGAATCTTAAACAAGACATTAGACTAGACATAACATTTTGTCCATTACTGTACAAATCACGGTTTCATTTCCTTCAACTTGTTTCCTGGTATTATATCCATTGTAGTACACATACTTACGTTGTCTGTAAGATTAAATAAAGAAATGTGTATATGCACAATCAGGTTTAATTGGATAAATAGAAAGAATATTAATGGAATTAATACAATTTCTCCGGGAATATGAAGGAAGTAATAAATAATGAGCGTAAGTAAGCTGAGACAAGCGGGCAGAAGTGGATAAAATATGTTGTGCTGCGCATTTTATTGGTACACAGACTGGAATGCATGTTTACACCAATCATTAATTAAACATAATTTTATATTATGTAATTACCCGACAAAGCGTTGTAGCGTCTGAATATACATATGCCTTCAACTTTAAAATTTATTTTATGTGCAATATGTATTAAGTATTTTCGTAACTCTTTGTTGAATGTAAAGGAATGCACCAGTAAATTAAATTATAATATTTTAAATGTTTTCTTAGTATTTCCTTGACGGTTTGAACTTTTCTTGTATCGAGTGCCGTTTCAGTTTCCTCTGCAAGAACTGTAGTTATTACTTACCAATATCCGTTCAATTTGTTCCAGTGCCTAAGCTTCCTGCAAAGAGAGCATATGTGACTAGTTTTTCATTTTGTATTTAAGCATCATGTTTAATAATACCAATGCAAAATATGCCACCAAAACAGTGATTGGAACCATTGGACTATATTAGGGATCTGCTGTCCTTAAGATCTACACTCTTAAAGGTATTGTATCCACCTATTCAGTTAAGAAATCAAGTAGATATATTCCGTCATTTGGTGACAGATATCAATCCTCGTTTTATCCCACTTCTTGACAAGGTTTGTAAATTCTTCCCTAGCAGCCGTAAATAGCATGACTTTTTAGTACCTAGCTGCCTACAAGCAAAATTTCCATTAGTCTGGAGATAACCGAGAGGCCAAGATCAAGTTTCTCTGATTATCTGATTCAGCTAGAACTATGCACATCGGCCCTGCTGTAGAGAACGTATTTCCTAACAACTGAATGGGGCATCAAGAGTATTGGTGAAAAATTTGTGCAGTCCATCCATGCTCGGTTTCCAAACGCCTCTTGAAATAATATCACGTTAATAATCTGTAGTTGAATAACTATGTGCTTCTTCGAGATCGTTTTCATCTTTGTAGGAAGTTTTGCTGGAAGATAGAATTCCTGCACTGCTGTTAGCTGAACAATATTCAGACTCTTCTAAGCAATTTGCATGTTGGCTATCTGTGTTGTCTTTTAATGAATTTTATCGTCATATTTGCCAGAATCTAGAATTAGAAGGATTAAGGTTGATGTTGCACTGCGACCCAATGTTCCATTGTGCCTCCTTACATGAGCTATAAGTTGCTGGTATTTACCCACAGCTATAGCCTCCTAATTATACCACCCTGTATACTAGATAATGTACCGCTCTGTATATACACTTAATGTTTACACAGTCCTTTTTATTACTTGTTTAATAACATTCTAATGGCAAAGCCATTCAGTGACGTCACGAATGTCCTTCGACACCGTCGTTTGTTTATTATTAGTGTCACTTCGGTACGTGCCGTTATTGCGGACGGACGTATCGTTGTCCGTGGGGTTCATTTTTCAACAACAGTATTTTCCGCTGTTGTATTACTATCTGTGCGGCTTTCACATTTAATTTTCTTCTATCTATATCATTCCCATTATGCGAACACGATATTTTTAATTGCTGTTCGTAAGGTTTCGATTTTTGAATTATTTCTAACTTCAAAATTCCCCGCACAAATGCGTGCAGTCCTTATAATACTCAATATGAATGGTGTGTTGTTATTTTTCTTCAAATATTGTCAACGATTGTTGTAAAGCATTAATGTTGGGTAAGGTCGTTTCGTTTCGTGAGTTGAGTTTTTGGGTGCTGAATGTATGGGATTGCAAGTTACTATCTTCGTGTGCTTGATTCCTTCGCTGACTATATATTCAATGTGAATGCTCTGTAGTAACTCATTTCCCAAATTTTACACAAGGGAGGTGTGCAATAGTGCGAACGCTGTCACTAGAGCTCGTATGGTCGTTGGGTTCTTGCTTCTTGTTTGACATTCCGATTCATCCGAATGGGTGCTCTAATGGCACCGTTCCAATGACACCAAAATGCCTCTGTATGAGGCCTATCAAACTGTTGGGTGCTTGGCCTTCACAAGAGTATCGATGTGGCAGCCCCAATCTTGCGTATATCTCCTTTTTTCTAATTTGGGATCAATGACTGTTGCAATGCATTCATGTTGGGATATCGTTTTGGATTCGTTATCGTGTCGTTTCTTCCACAACGACACGACTTCTCTTGAGTGTTTGTGTACTGAGTGTGTGAGGGTGATATGGGAGTGCAAGTTATTTTCATCGTGTGTTAGATGAACGAATGTGAGCGATTTGTTGGTGAGTGTGTGAGGGTGATGTTGGAGTGCAAGTTATTTTTTTCGTGTCCTTGATTCCTTGGCTGGCTACATATTCAATGTGAATGCTCTGTAGTAACTCATTTCCCAAATTTTACACAATGGAGGTATACAATATTGCGAATGCTGTCACTAGAGCTCGTATGGTCGTTGGGTTCTTGCTTCTTGTTTGACATTCTGATTCTTCCGAATGGGTGCTCTAATGGCACAGTTCCAATGACACCAAAATGCCTCTGTATGAGGCCTATCAAACTGTTGTGGGTGCTTGGCGTCCACAAGAGTATCGATGTGGCAGCCCCAATCTTGCGCATATCTCCTTTGTTCTAATTTGGGATCAATGACTGCTTCAATGCATTCATGTTGGGTTATAGTCTTGCATTCTTTATCGTGTCGTTTCTTCCACAACGATACGAATTTTCTTGAATGTTTGTGTACCGAGTGTGTGAGGGTGATGTTGGAGTGCAAGTTCGTGCGCTTGACGAATGAACTGTGTACGTTATTTGGTGTGTGTGTGTGAGGATGATCGTGTTGGAAGGTTGCGTACTGAATGTGTGAGAGTGATGTTAGAGTGAAAGTTATCGATGTCTTTTGGGTGTTTTACAGTCTGTTACAAGGTCAAGGGTGAACAGAAAACGATTTCTAGTTTGTATCAACATTTACGAAGCGTCTACCTTCTCTACTTTTCTTAGATACGAGCTCTACGATATTTTTTTAGATTAATTTACCAAAAAAGGAATATTACGTTCAATATTTAAATTTATGTTAATGTAAAGGTTAACAATTATTGGATTATTTACTAAAATCTAAATTAATTATTATGAGATTGCTGTTACGAAGCGAATATAGTTCATATTCGTTTTGTACGTTAGCATCCAGTAATTGCATACCTACTGCAATTTATGACGTATGTGCAGTTTTAGTGCAATATTTGTTTGGGGCTCACATCTTGCGCCCTTCTTCCTTTTCGGTGGTGGGGGACAATTGGTGGGTCAGCGTGAGGGAGCCAGGAAATGAGGTCAACAATTTGTTGGCTTTATGTCTTGAAGGTGGAGTAAGTGGAGGAGCCTCAATAATTTTGTATTAAGTTGTAAGTTAGCGAAGTATGAAGCTTTATCACTAGTACATGGAAAAATATACATACATGAATTGTACATAATAAAATTTATATTTGGGGCTCGCTTCTTGCATCCTTCTACCTTTTTGGTGGCTGCAGACAATTGGTGAGTCAGCGTGAGGAACCCGGGAGATTAGCTCAACAATTTGTTGGCTTTATCTCTTGGGGAAGGTGGAGTAAGTGGAGGTATTTAAATAAATTTTGAAGCTTCATTCTTCCGAAAATATAGATTTTTGAACTGTCAACATTTGTTATTTCTTTTATCGGTAAATAAAGCTGTTACGTTATACGTAAATAATTTTCATTCTAGTTCCTGTTAAGAAACGTTCTTAATAAATAATTTGCAATTAATGCCAAGTTTGGAAGTTGAGATTTATTAAAGTCCGCAATAATAATACTAAATTAGTTTCTTACTATCCGAGATTAGCTAGAAATTAATCGATTTGGGGCTAGGCTAGATGCTGACAGAAATAATGCATATACTTCATTAGTGTACTGACCGCAAGCTAAACAACTCGTTAGCATCTAAAATGGAATATATATCTGAAGACCACATTCTCGTAACGGGGATCAGTTTGTTTAAGATTTTGGGTGAATTTATGTCCTACAAACGGCAAACGCCAATCAGATCTTACCGTAAATAACTTATTTGATTCTAATACATCATTTAAATTTACCGCCAAAATAGCTGTCAGTTTAATTTGCCTAATGTGGATTTTATCATTTGGTCCTCTTAATAAAAAAGAAGGTATAGAAGATAGATTTATTTTAGGTTTAGCTAACCTAGCAGTGCTTTGGATGAAATACATCAAATTCTCCTATTTCATGATATCTTTTACCATTACACTAACCGAAGACCTGCCGACCATCTTTAAGAATTTCTGATGGACATCCAAGTTTGTATCGTATTTTCCAGATTTTAATTAGGTGCCTCAATATTGGCTTTGATCGCAGGTTGATTTTGTGCTTATTATATTATGCTTTTGACGAGTCTTAACTATGTTATTACATAGAGGGACCTTTCCTGAGTGTCCAGGTACGAGCAGATCGGCAGAAATCGAACGCGATCAACCAAGGGTGGTAGGCTTAGTCCACAGCGCTACGTACGGTTGCTTATACGAAGACCAGCATTAACGGTATAAAAAGAACGCGCACAACAACGTTGATTTTTCTTAGAAGCTAGGGCATGTTAGGATATAGTGAGCCCCATCAAGATCCGTGTCGGACAACCCTTGTTAGTCTGTGGTTGAAAGCACAAAAACAAACCAGTTTTCCAGTTTTTCGAATTGTGCTCTCCAAGACTTTATTGATTTTAATGCTTAGTTATCATTTCAGTATGATGTGGGTTCTACCCAGAAAAGGCGACCACTAAGTCGAGTTTATAACTTATGTACCATTATAAAACTTAGTTTATCGAACGAATCACACCCAGGAAAAAATAGAAAATCTAAGGCAAAGCTTGAGAAAGTATCAACAACATCTAGATTAAATTTTTGATACATGAATTATAAATAAGTATATATACCTGACAATGTTAACAATTGGCGTATTTATCAACATAAACTCGTTAGAGACTGATTCGTAATACTCAATATCCCATGCACCTGCAAAATGGAAATGACACATGAAATCAACCATACAATTTCGCATAGCACAATATCTCCGTTTCATAGGATATAATACGTAAATCACTCGGGCAAAACCGCTTGATAGACACTAATTGCACATCGGGAAATCAATATGAATAAACTTATTTTATTTATTACCACTAAAGCGATACGTTTCCCATCTATCGTGGAACAGATACGGAACATAAAAATTTTACAGTTGCAAAAACTGACAGATTAATTTCATGCTAGCACTTATTAAAGTATTACCGTTGTGTGTGATATCACCAATAAACTACTTTTGGCTTCGTACATATTACCCGAATTATTCAATTTTTTCTATATATTTCCCGTATCCTACATAAATCACTTTCATATCTAAAGAAATATGATTAATTAACATAATTCAAACTAATTCGTATAAATGACGACGCAATAAAACGTTATCTTTTCCAGAATATTAACATATTTTTCTATTTCCACACCGTCATGTCATAATAATATTTTAATAAGACATTCATTACAACAAACAGAATAACATACGTTACATTTTAAAGCGAATATTGACTCTGAGAACTTATAACAGTGTAACCGTAATAGTTATGAATTTCAAACATGTATTACCTCTTGAGAAAAACCGCTTTCCCTCTAATGTATCTAACGTTACGCAGTGTATATACCGGTAATGTTACAGTTGTGAAGAAATTTTATATCTCTATTCATGCAGAAATATAATTGGCGTCCGAGCTGTGTTGACGTATGTATGTATGTAGGTACATATAGGATGAATAGCTCTATTTCTAAATCGACGCATTCTCGTGAGTGTATCCCGCTTATTTAAAATGCCATTATATAGTGAGTGTTTATAGTGGTAAGAGCTGCATTAGAACAAGTTAACACTTTGAATTCGTTATAGTCTATTTTTAAAGTCTTGAGACGAATTTCTGAACAGACCACTTTGACAGTGAATTCTCATTGGTTGAAAGCAAGGCCAAATCACATTGTATCAATCTTGTTTAGATTCTGTCCAATTCTGTCACTTGACATTGTTTACGGTTAAGTCTTGTTGTTGTTTCTATTATTTTTCTGTTATTTCATTATATACTCTACCAGTTCTTTTCAGAGCTTTACAGTAATAGTTACCAAATATACTCGTAAGTAATATATTAGCAATATATCGAAATACATACAATTAAAAGAGTTTTATAGTTGGTCTCCAATATGGATGCACAACCAAGTACAAGTGCCGCTGGTCGTGTACATGTTTGTTCTCCTCCGAAAAAGCGTGAAAAGACGAGTCATTTGCGTAGTACTGAAAAGCAGACCCTTATCAATGCTTACAAGAAAATTATAGCCGATACACCCAATATCAAGAAACTGGACATGATAAAACAAATTTCTGTTATAGTAGGCAAGTAAATTCAATTTATTATATATAATCTATTTCTTACAGAGTATATTTACAGGAATTTCAAGAGCAACGGTATATCGGGTAATTAAAGAGTATAAAGCCTCTGGAAAATGTGCGGATCCTAAAAAGATTACTGGTAGGCCTTCCTTACTGAAATCCTTTGATGAGACTGTGAAAAGTGCTATACGGCAAATAGTTCACAATATGTTTCGACAAAAGGAACCTCCGACATTAGATAAGGTGCTGGTGCAAATAAAAAGTAATGAAGATTTGCCAATCATGAGTCGATCAACATTGTATTTGCTAATGAAGCAGATGAACTTCAAGTAAGGATTATTTATTATATGGAAATACATGTATATAATTGTGCTATGACCTCTAGATACTTAAAAAGGAGCAGAAACAGTATCTTGACTGAAAGAGATGACATTGTAAGATGGAGGCGACAATATCTCAGAGATATGTTACAATATAGAGCCCAGGGCAGACTAATTTTCTATTTGGATGAAACTTGGGTGAATGAGGGTCATACAGTACAGACTGACACAAGTATTCACAGTCGTAGACAAGCCTTTAATGAAGGGCTTACAACGGGATTAAAAAATCCAGCTGGAAAAGGTCGTCGTCTTATTTTGTTACACATTGGAAGTTGTGATGGCTTTGTAAAAGATGGCTTATTACTGTTTGAAGGAAAGAAAACTACTGATTACCATGATGAAATGAATGCTACTGTTTTTGAAGAATGGTTCTCTCGAATATTAAATTATTTACCTGACAATGCTGTTATAGTTATAGATAATGCATCATATCATAGTCGAAAAATTGAAAAGCCACCATCATCGTCATGGAGAAAGGTGGATATTCAAAATTGGCTAACAAGCAAGGAAATACAGTACGATGAGGATATGGTCAGAGCTGAACTGTTACGATTGGTTAATATTCATAAGAGCAATTATAATTTCTATGTAATTGATGAACTGGCAAAATCACAAAATAAAACTGTATTACGATTGCCTCCGTACCACTGCGAACTGAATCCCATCGAGCTTGTTTGGGCCCAAATAAAAAATGAAGTAGCTGCCAAAAACAAAACTTTTAAATTATCCGAAGTGAGACAATTATTACTTGACGCCTTGGGAAATGTAACTGCTACTACTTGGCAAAAGTGCATAAATCATGTTATAAAAGAAGAATCTCGTATGAAAGATCTCGATACAATCATTGATGATGTAATAGAACCATTCATCATTAGAGTTGGAGAGGATAGTGACAGTGAAGAAGGCAGTGATTGTAGTTCGATAGCATCATAATGAATTAGAGATATTTGAATTTATTTCTAATATATGTATATGAGCAGCTTATAAGTGTATGATAAATATTTTTATTACATTTGCATTTCTGTAAATAAATATTTGAATGCAATTTTTGCAGAACCTGTAAATTTACAATATATGTATTATGATTGTATATTTTGTAATCAATAAATGTCGTGTATCTTATCTATCCTCCGTTTACACTTTCTAATATTTATTTAAATTCTTTTCTCTTTATAATTCTGACAATGAATATAAATTTAATATGAGAAAAGAAACTTCAATCTAAGCAGAAGTTTATACTTAATATACATATATCTATGTATGTATCATAAATGCAAACGTTATTTTAATTTTTGCCGCGTGAAATTTGTTTTCAAGATTTTCCTGCATGTGATTTGGGCTTGGGGTATGTTCAGAAATTCGTCTCAAAACTTTAAAAATAGACTATAGCTGATATTCGGTAACGAAGTGTTTTTAGAATTTTGAAAATATTGAAGAAGAAGATACTTAAAAAGATAAAGACAAAGGAAAAAATAATGAAGTATGAACATCAATGTCTAGCTTTTGCTGATGATTTAGCATTATTAGAAAAACACAAACAATAGAAATTGCGAAAAATCCTGAGAAGAACAATTAAAGAAGCTAGAAGATTTGGATTAAAAATTAACGAAGAAAAGACAAAGTACATGATAATTGGAACTACTCAATGTACAACTCTAGATCACTATCACCCACAGCACACCAAACACTTGGATAAATACCAACGCGTTTCGACAGCAATGCTGTCATTATCAAGGCGATAAATCGCCTTGATAAATCGCCTTGAAACAAAAAAGAAGCAATACTGGTGATTGGTATGAAGAACGCCCAAGGAAAGAGTACAGATAGAGACTAGAGGAGGAAAAATTGGATAGATAGGAGAAGATGCCTTGAGCGATATAAGAGGGAGTCAATACAGACGAAGGACGTGCAAATCGAATAAATTAAAAATTAGAAAAGCGGCATAAGCAACCAAAAATATCACTCGCAAGAGCACAACAAATCAGAATGTCCAAGATGATATTAATTAGAAAGCCAGTGCGGAAAAGGAAAGAAAAATCTTGGAAAAAGTGTTTTTCAGATTATTCTAAATGTGTTCTAGATTGTTACAAAACTAACTAAATAAAAAAAGGCCAAAAAGAGAAAAAGAAACAGTTTTCCAGCTAATCCTCTCTTTCTCGATTTTTTTTAATATAAGTTTGTACAGTATTTCAAAAAAGATTGTCAAAGAACAAACGTTAAATACTTTTTTCTTTGATGGAAAAAATTCGACAAAGATTACTCTAGACGTGGTTTACATAGTTCCCCAATTTGTAAAAGTCATTGGTGGGAGCTGACCGTTCCTTTGGCACCACCAAATCGCAAACTAAGAAGTTCATCAACGTATGGATGCACACCAAGTCCAAGGAATAGTGGCATGCAAAATTTTCAAAATAAATTGTTTTGAAAAAGACGACAAACTATATTTCCTGCGAACGGCCTTTTCCGAAGTTGTACTTTATTAAATGATTTAAGAAAAAACGAAGTTTGACTCCAACTTCAGTAACCTCCATTTCTGAAGATCTAAAATTTCTGTAAGCAAGTTAAGATTTTGTTACAATGTAGAACGATCACGTCAGAGTCAGGTCAACTGTGTTAGGCTATTTTATAAGGTGTATACTATTTGAGTTATGTACACTCTCTTTCTAAAGTAATGTCTCCCCCAGCCAACGGGTTCATATCAATAACGTCTTCCAATGGACGTACTCTAGCCACAGGGCAACCTCGATAAATCGCCTTGATAATGACAGCATTGTTGTCGAAACGCGTTGGCATTTATCGAAGTGTTTGGTGTCCTGTGGGTGATAGTGATCTAGAGTTCTACTTCGGCACCAAGAGATCCAGTGAATATTTCTACTCAATGTAGCACGGAAATAGAGCTAGTGGTACAAACAGAAAAGAAGCAATACTGGAGATTGGTATGAAGAACGCCCAAGGAAAGAGTAGAGATAGAGACTAGAAGAGGAAAAATTGGATAGATAGGAGAAGATGCCTCGAGCGATATAAGAGGGAGTCGACAGACGAAGGATGTACAAATCGAATAAATTAAAAATTAGAAAAGCGGCATAAGCAACCAAAAATATCACTCACAAGAGCACAACAAATCAGAATATCCAAGATGATATTAATTAGAAAGCCAGTGCGGAAAAGGAAAGAAAAATCTTGGAAAAAGTGTTTTTGACAGCGACCAGGACAATCTCCGAAGGATAAACGATACGGACTGGAGAGACAAGGTAATGGACAGATAGGGGTGAAGAAGGATAGTGGAGGAAGCATTAGTGAAATTATAGACGTGGCAAGAACCTACTAATGACAATTTTACATAGAGGGTACAAGGACTCCAATAAAAACGACTAATAAGAACAAAATTCCCAAAATATATTGCCTTTTGCCCAAAAGTTTACAGATTCATTCACTTGTCTTTATTACTAATTGTAGGACTTCTTTTTTCATTGACGTTCTTCTGTTGGAACGCCAAAGAGAGATTCTGGTGCTAGGAAATAGTTATTGGTTCTGCATGTTAGTTGATCTGCCATTTCGTTGCCTTTGACGTTTTGGTGCCCTGAAACTCTATTGTACTTTATTATTGTGGCAAGCTGCATGACTGTGCCTCAAAATTCCACAGCGACCTAGTTCTAGATGTTAACATAAATTTTACTTTCCTCACTCTTTTGCGTAGCTATTTTCTGACCATTGGCTATTGGATAACTCTCAGGCTGGTAATAGGACCACAAAATTCCCATATTTTTATCCAACTGTGTGCCAAGCAAATAATTATTTTCAAGTTTTTATCAACTAGAAGTCCAGTCATCACAGCTTGGAAATTGCACTGGAAATGTCATACATAGTTGAGTTTACAGACATGCTGCTCATTAATTTGTTTCTTTTTAGAGCTTGTCTAACATTATTGAGGTACCCAGTTAAGTTGTGATTCCTTAAATGATACGATAACGTTAATCAAATTGCGCTAAAGTCGTAAAACTGTACTGGTGTTAGCCTAATAGCACTTCCACTTCCACAGCAGTTGAGCACATATCTTTGTAACTTGTGATTTCTTGTCTGAGCCTTCAGAATTTCTCAAAACCCCGTTAGCGTGCTATAATTTTTTGAGAACTTTGTTCTAGACAGCTGTTAGTCTTAGCCTGCTCCCATATGGCTTCGGTGATAAGCTAGTTCTTCCTCGTTGAGAGGTAGTGTATTCAAAAAATTCTCCTTCTTTTTAGCTAATGAAACAAATATTGTCTTGCTTGGATTGATACTTATTCCTTCTGCAATGCACCAACACTACTGATGGCATTAAACACATTTTGCATCAGATTAGAGATCATCTTCTTATGTTCTTTGCTTGTCACGACGATAAGATAATCTGTAGAGATTTGAATGTTGTTGTTGTCTTCGTGTCACCATCTGGGCAAGTCAAACAAATAAATTAATGAACAAAGACCAAAATACAGGCAATAACGCCAATTTTTGGAGATTTGAAGATGACCGAACTCTCTCGTGTGCAGCGTAACATCCGCTTCCTAACATGAAACGAATCCATTGAATTGTGGACCTATTAAGAAAAGATGTACACTCTCTTTCTAAAGTAATGTCACCCCCAGACAACGAGTTCATATCAATAATGCCTTCCAATGGGCGTACTCTAGCCACAGGGCAACCTATTATTGATATGAACCCGTTGGCTGGGGGAGACATTACTTTAGAAAGAGAGTGTACATAACTCAAATACTATACACCTTATAAAATAGCCTAACACAGTTGACCTCTCTTGCGTGATCGTTCTACATTGTAACAGAATGTTAACTTGCTTACAGAAATTTTAGATCTTCAGAAATGGAGGTTACTGAAGTTGGAGTCAAACTTCGTTTTTTCTTAAATCATTTAATAAAGTACAACTTCGGAGAAGGCCGTTCGCAGGAAATATAGTTTGTCGTTTTTTCAAAACAATTTATTTTGAAAATTTTGCATGCCACTATTCCTTGGACTTGGTGTGCATCTATACGTTGATGGAATTCTTAATTTGCGATTTGGTGGTGCCAAAGGAACGGCCAGCTCCAACCAATGACTTTTACAAATTGGGGAACTATATAAACCACGTCTAGAGTAATCTTTGTCGAATTTTTTTCATCAAAGAAAGAAGTATTTAACGTTTGTTCTTTGACAATCTTTTTTGATCTTATTTTGAAATACTGTACAAACTTATATTAAAAAAAATCGAGCAAGAGAGGATTAGCTGGAAAACTGTTTTTTTTTTTTGGCTGCGAGAATATTCTTTTCTTTTTCTCTTTTTAGCATTTTTTTATTTAGTTAGTTTTGTAACAATCTAGAACACATTTAGAATAATCTGAAAGAACTTTCAAGATGTCGTAAAAAGGCTGTGCCGGCTGTGTAGCGTAGTGCCTAGCGCGTCGCTTCACAGTCTGGTGGTACCGGGTTCGGATCCGGTGCGCTCTTCCTGAATTTGGTTTTCTGTAGTTTCCCAAATTCCACGGCAAATGCGGAAAGATAACATCTTAAATCAGTCTAGGTATAATAATAACTCATGACCAGCCGATGCCCCCCGTAATTGGCGCAAGCTGTTGGGGGATGCTAAGGCATGAATTATTATTATTATTATTATTATTATTATTATTATTATTATTATTATTATTATTATTATT